>DWON01003888.1:0-17178 GCA_018251015.1 Phocides pigmalion okeechobee | reverse complement strand
CGCCTCCAATAATGTGTATCTGGCAACCACACCTCCCCAACCGAAACACAATACATGAAGAACATGTTGCTTTATGGTGGGTTATGAGGGTAGTGGTGGTGCCACCCTGGGTGAGCTCTAATGGCTGTACCACCTTTAAATTAAAATTTTGTTTACTTGGGTTTTTGCAGCTTTCTGTAAGGCATTCACCACACTAAGAATCCTTGTATAATTATATATGTGAAGATATTTCTATTATTTTTCAGGATTACGAAGGTAGTGTTAAGAGAAGTCCCTTTGATGATTTAAGCCGAGATGACTTGATTGCTAAATGTAAAGGCTTACTGGTCATAGCACAAAAAGCTAAGCAAGCTAAAACAGGTATTGGCTATAAGATCCACTTCAGTTTATTTAAATAGTAATGTTTGTTTGGAAATAATTACCGATTTTTTTTTAGATTTACAAAATGAATATGAAATTTTGAAAAGTCAGGTTAATAGTAGTGAAACAGCAAAAATTACCAGTGAAAATAATGTAAAGACACTACAAGAACTTGTAGATTCATTGACAGAACAAAAATTATCATATATAACTGAAATAGATGCTGCTAAGAGTAAATTGAAAAGTCTTGATGGGAAATGCAATGCTCTCCTAGAAGAGATAAACAAGCATAAAACAGAATTGACCACAAAAGACAAAAGCCTAGTGGTTGCAAGTCAAAAGTTATCTGATCTTGATAGTGAAATTATTTCATTGAAGAGACAAAACAAGAGACTATTAGAAGAAAATGAGCAGCTCATTAATCAGTTAACAGAACTTGAGAACAGGACTACCGAGTTTAACAGTATTGGACTGCAACAAAGAGAACAACTTCAAATGCTAGAAGAAAAAGTCCAGACAGGTATGAAAAAATAGTTATTACTGTCTATTTATTATAAAGTATCTGTTACATTGTTTATTTTGAAATGGTTTATATTAAATATTCCAGATGCAACTTATGAAAGCAAAATTGAAGAACTCAATAAGAGAGTTCAAGAATTGGAAACAACTTTGCAAAAAGAAAACGGAAAAAATACAGAATTGATATCTACTTATGACATCAAAATTGATGAAGTTACCAAATTATATGAATCAGAAAAGCTGAAAAAAGAAAAAGCAAACATTAAACTAAGAAGTTACAAAGACAAAATCTTGAAGTGTGCAGCATGTATCAATCAACTCAAAGGTTCACGATATATTTTATCGAAAACAGTTCAAGAGTATTCTGAGAATATACCCAAATGGCAAAATGAAATTGTAAAAGCATCTAGAATTTTAGACTGCCAAATAAATGAATTGAACAATGAGAATATTTCTTTGAAAGAAAAACTGGAAATCCTGGAGAAGCAACTTTGTGATATATTATCATTCCAAGTAAGCAAGAATGAAAGTAATGCTTCACCAATAAACAAATTAAAAGAAGAAAATTCATGCTTGAAATCACAATTAGTTACTGTAGAAAAACAACTGAGTAATATGAATGACCTAAATGCTTCATTAAAAACTGAAATGGCAGAAATTAATTCAGAATGTGGTATATTAAAAGAAACCAATTCAACTCTCAAAGCAGATAATAATTTATTGAATGACAATATTAAGAAAATTACCATACAAATAACAACATTATCTAATAAAAATGAGGAATTATTAAATAGTATTCATGATCTAAACAAAAAGAACAAAGACCTACATGAAACCCTCCGAGAAAAGAAAGAGGAAGACCCATCGCTTGTGTTGCAAATAAGAGCTTTAGAAAGTGAAAAAGCCATATTAGTGAAAGAAAAACTAAATGGCAAGGACACTATTATCGAATTAGAAAATCAAAATAAAATTTTAAAAGACGAGTATGAAAAAATTAAAACTGAGTTACAAAAAGTAAAACAGCAATATCAGGTTGCGATAAATGAAAAGTCTGAAATTATAGAGACCTATAAGAAGGATAAAGAAAAAGAAACTGAAAAGTTAAGACATGAAATGGTAACATTACAAGAACAACATGACAAAATAAAGAAAGATTATGATGACTTGCTAGATTTAAATACATTGTTAAAGGAAGAAGTCGATACTTTAAAACTTTCTTTAGAACAGCCAAAAGACGATGCAGAGAATTTTTCTGAAATAAATGAATCTTTACAAGCTGATATTGTTCGTTTAGAAACTAAATTGTCAGCTTATAAACAAGAGAATGCGGCATTGCTATCTGAAATTAAAGAGTCGCGAGCGAAATCCAAGGAATTTGATTCTCTTGTTTCCGAATATGAGAACGTAAAATCAAAGTTAGCAAGCTATAAAACTGAGAATGCTGAATTACTTAATGAGATGAAAGAAATCAATCAAGTACTAAAAGAGCGTGGAGAGACTATATTTAAATTGGAAAAAGCTGTTGCAGAACTAGAAAGGCTAATGGAAACATTAGAGAAAGATAGAGACATTGTTAAACAAGAAAGAGATGGATTGCTTCAAAAAATAGATTCATTAGAGAAAGATGTCAAGATTGCAGAACAAAAAACTTGTGAAAACAGTAAATGCACCGAAGCGATTGTTAATGAAAAAGACAATGCTCTCAAATGTCTTGCGGAGAAAGATGCCATAATAGCAAGTTTGAAAGATGACATAGAAAAGTTAAAACAACAAAGTTCGAGTAAGTACCTGATACCAATACTTTTATTATACATTTTTGTGTTTGCCTTTCATTTTCAGAATGGGTTTAATAGATTATTATGTTTAGTTGTAGACCTACCCAATGATGACATGTCAACATCTACTATTTCTAAAGCTGAGGAGCATGCTCGTATGAAGGATTTGGATGAAACATTTGAAGATAAGTAAGTAAAAGCATATTTTAGAACGTAATGTTAGCTTCAATAAACATATTGATGAAATTAGTTCACTTTGTTTACTTTCTTTATAGATACACTAAATTGAGGATATTTGCTTTAAAACTTAAGAAAAAATTGAACGAAACAACAAGTCAGTTGCAAATGTCTGAACAAGAAAAGATAAAATTGAGAAAGAGCATTAATGAGAAGACATTGATAAGCAATGATAATATTGATACTCATATATCAGAAGAAACCAGTATTAAAAAATCTGAACTTTCTGATCTTGAAGCTAAAGTAAAGACATTGACTGAAAATCTTGAAGTATCAAGTAAGGCTTCAGCAAATTTGGAAAAAATGGAAGGTAATTCAATAATTTCTGCTTTTATTTAAATTGATATGAACATTTTAAGTTTGTCTTACAAATTGTCTGAATTATATTTAGCCGAATTACGCGTTACAAGTCAGCAGTTAAATATCGAAATAGAAGCACATAAAAACACCAAAGAACAACTGGAAAGAGCTCTTCGAGATGTCAAGAAGAAAAATGTATTGAGTCTTGAAATGGAAGATTATGAAAGGTCAATGAAAGATCTTACTGCTAAAATGGATGAGAGTAAGAAAAAAATAGTGCAAGTAAGCAGTTTCATTAAGTGATTAAAATTTCTGTTAATAGAATTTAAAAATATATAGAATAATATAGAATATAAAAAGTAGCATGATATCTTTTGAAACAGTGTTAATGCTGTGATCCAATATATTTTTAAGTTTTAATTTGTATTAATATGGTTAAAACCATTCTCCAGTTATCATTTCTTGATTGTACATAATTACAATTAATGTACAGATATAATTTTTATCAACATGTTAAATTTTACTGATTGTCCATTGCTATGTTTGGTTGGATCAAAAATAGAAGTAATGATAAGATATCTAATTTGTACTTTGTTATAATTATTTAAGATGGAATCTACAATAGACACACAAGAGGGAACAATAACAGCTATGAAGACACAAATAAAATTGTTAGAGGAGCAAATAAAGGCAGAAGAAACCCAAAATAGATTGATAAAAGAAGACTTGCAACACGCTGTAGAAGACAGTAAAGAGAAAGACAACATAATCAATACAAAGAAGGATGTAATCGCGAAATTGATGCAAGATCTTGAAGATGAGAAAAGAAAGAATGAAGAATGTGACTTAGAAATGACTACATTGATTAGTGAGAAGGAGAAAATTATTATGAATTTGGGAGAAGAGAAGATTGAACTAAACAATAAAATAAAAAGGCTTGAGTTTAAATGTGCAGAGGTAGATGAAAAATTGAAAGTGACAAATATGGAACTTGCTGACTTGAAGACTGAATACACAAGTTACAAAGTAAGTTGTTTTTTGATATTTTAAATTATAATTAAGGCAATAAAATTTTACTACTTTTGCATAGTGTGGTTATAGAGTAATATGAATTATGAATTATTTTTGTTCATTGTGTCAAACCATTGATCTCCGAACAACAGTAGTCGCCACCATAATTAGTATGAAATAAAAAAAACCCAAAATAAAATTAATGATTTTCATAATTAGGGTTTTTAATGGTGGCATGACCTGCGTGCGACGTCGTTACTTGAAATAGTTTAAATTAATAGTGCAGTGTAAGGTTGAGAATTTACATTTATGTATTTTTTATGCATGATCAGTCAATGTACTTAGAAATTTACAATAAACGTAACTGCAGCCAAAAAATAGATTTTAAATAAAAAAGAGTTTTTCTTGAAATTTTATTTGTGTATAAGTGATAATTTATCGCCGCATTTAATTAAAAATATTTTTTTTTTGTATCGTAGGTTAGGGCTCAAGCTGTGCTGCGACAAAATCAAACTGTTGATCACAGTCAAGAGGAACAGTTGAAGGAAGAAGCTGCCGCATTGAAAGCACAAATAGAGTCTGTCACAGCGAAATATACCTCAGTACAGTAAGTTATATTTCCTGAAGTTAAATCATACGAAATTCGATCTCTGATTATGTAACTGACGGGACTATGTGCTGTAACTGCTTCTATGTGTTTTCTGAAGATAGCACAGCTGTGTAAAATTAATATGAATTAGCTTGAATGAATTGAATGAAATGGCTTTAATAATGGACGAGCTATAGCGACTATTTAACATCGGGTAGTCTGCCTACCTATTTACCTATTTACTGCCTGTCACACTTAACACTTTCCCTGCGCTGTAGAACATTGTTTTGTATTACTTGGCGCAACGCGCGTGCGGTTTGTACACACCTGTCGTGTAAGTACAAATCTGTATGGATTACGGGCGAACAAAAAGGCTGTATTTACGTCGACACTGCGAGACTGTGGGCGGACATTACCTCTGTGTATGTACCTTCGTATATGATACACAGGTGGTTAAAAATACAATATTTCAGTGAATTGTCGGCACATCTTCAGTCTAGGAAATACAGTTTATGCTGCCTCCGGCCGCGCGGACTCGATGTAATATCTGAGCGCCGCATTCAAAGTGTCAATGTACACTGAAAGTTACATACATATTTGTAATATTGGACATTTGTCTGTATTATTTATAGGGATCAGTGCAACGAACTTAGTATTGAGGTTGAAGCGACAAGGAAGCGGGCAGCGGAGGCGAGCAGCGAGGCGGCGAGAGCTAACCAGCGCACCGCGCGACTGCACGCAGACCTCGCGCGCCTCTCGCACCAGTTGGACAGCGAGCGCACTCAGCATAAGCTGCAGGTATTACCACAGTCACCGACATCTTTATCACAACCCATACCACTGTAACTTGCCTATAGATGTGTACATTTCATTTAACTAGTATTTTTATTACAATGCTCTGTTTATTAATAGATTAATACATAATGTGGAATAGATTTTCTTTTTTGGTTTTCATTAGCTGCTGTTTCATTTACAGATTTCCACTTTGACTCAATGCTACAAATCTCAGATATCTGATTTGGAGACCAAACTACAGAAAGAAACGGAATCCTTCACGAAGCAAATAGTCGGTCTTCAGGAGGCTGCAAAGATGAACAAGCCTTCAATAGATGACAACCGTGATAAGTACATGTTGCCTGTGATACCCAAGGAAGATGGCAGCGATGGCGAAATGGATATCAACGTGTCTCTTATACCGAGGGAAGAAGGCGAGGTAACTCTTTTTTAGTGTTCGATACGTAATTGGACAAAAATTTTACATTTTACTGTTTCCTGGGTTGTTTTTTATTGCGTATTTTATTTTCTATTTCTTTTTCTAAAATGGAAGCAGGGAAAAAGAGTGTAGTCCATATGATGGTTAGTGGTTACGGTCAACCGTGGATGTGTCTTACCAATAGCATATAGAACCGAATTCCCACTTGAAGTTGACCAATATATGTGACTGGTGACACCTATAGGCTGAAACGCAAGAATTTCTTCACGTAAAAAAATTGGAGGTGGAGGAGGCTTCTGGACTTAATAAGCCACTTTGTTTATAGGTCTGAGTGTCAGGTTGAAGACTTTATTTGGGCTTGGCCACTGATGACTGTAGACGGCATTTACAACTTAGTCTGTTGCTTTAAAACATAAAACATCTAATACACTTAATACATACAATAAACAGATCACTTTAATACTAATAATTTAAGGACCATTTAAATGATAAGAAAGCCTGGCACTGAGCCTACCTCACCCGGCTATTTGTATTCCCCATGTAATAGTTTTATTTCATCAAAATTGTGTACAGATGACAGTGGAAAGATTCTGACACATCTCATTAACCGTCTCGTGTGCTAACTATCTTTCTAAAGTTATACTGTGTAATGTTTATTTATCAAGGACTGATTTAAAAAGAGTGTCGAGAGATTTTTCCGCCGGTTTTTTTCTCCCGGTCTACCATAGCCAACAGAGCGCTCAAAGCCGATGTACTGATTTTACATTGTACCCTTGATGTTCATTAAGTGTATGTAAATACCTTACAATGAAATAAAATATTTAAATTTGAATTTGAATAATATTGACAGTTTTGGCGAGACGTTATTCTAAGATCCATTTTACCAATCTTATAGAAGAAAATTGGTATCATGTGTATTGCATGTTTTTTTTGTCTAACTAATTAAGACACTTCTGTAATAGTTAAATTGGGAGAAGTTGTTGGCTTTAGGGTGTTTGTAAATATTTGTGTCGCAAGTATCAGGCATATGATTCTCCTTGAGCACTACACTTTGTGACTGGTACACTTAATACCTTTCATAGTAATGTTATGTTGAGCTTTTACTTGAGACGTTCTTGGTGCTTCGTTTTATATTATGTCCTAAACATGTTTTATTAATAATATAGGGATCAGAATCAGCACCGTCACCTCCATTATCGAAGGCGTTTTTAACAAGTGGAGGTAGCAGGCGGTCCCCAGTACCACTGGAGAGGCTCCTCGAGGAAGGTGTGCCAGAGGATGAGGCGCTCGACACCGCCTCTCTTTCCTTGACGCCTGAGCAGGAGATCTCCGACCTGAGACGTAAATTACAAGCACAACAGCAAAGGTCAGTATCGCCCATCTATCGTTACTATTATATGGAATTGGAATGTTGGTCATTTGTTTCTTGAGTGACATTAGTGAGATTTCATCTACTCCAAATTTACATAGAGTACCTATGAGAGGAGGAGGGTTGATGTTCAGCTCTATTATGTAAATGTAGGAGACCAGACAAACGAACATGTAGACCATCTGATGTTAAGTAGTCATACGTAAAAGCGCAATCGTTTAATGAGATATCTTAAAAGATGACAGACACTTTCGAGTGACTGTCACATCGAACAACACTATGCATTTATGTACGGTGGGCAGGAGAGGAAGTTTTAAGGGTGAGCATTGTTCCCCGCTACTCCTCCTAGCTACGCCTATGCTAGTCGCTGAGCCTGGATCACAGTGAGACTGTTTGCAGAGTGAAGCACGTGACGGTGCTGCTGGCGGAGTCGGAGCGCGAGTGCGCGCGCATGGCGCAGCTCAGCGAGCTGCTGAAGGCGGAGCTGCGGCGCGTGCGCGGGGACGCCTCCGCCGCGCACAACACCGAGTACATGAAAAACGTCACGCTCAAGGTAACAAATAAATAAATAACACATAAATAAGTTACTGACACTTAATTCGACTTTAAAATTGTTCACTTAAAATTCAGAATAACTAAATAACACTTTAAGAGACACTTAATTGGATTTAACAATTATTAACTTAAATATCAGAATAAAAAGAAATATACATATCATATACAATATAAATACAAAAGAAATGAAAACGTAAGTATTACATTTAATGATCTATGCGTAATTTATTTGTTAGGTTGGTTCAGTCAGACTCGTTGTTCGTGATGAATAGATACAAAATAATACACTTATCTTGCTTCAGAAGCCGTAGTATACCAAAATATCGCGGAATTCAACTCATACGGGTGTAGCTGTAAAACCCTTTTCAGGAAATATGTACAAAAAACTAATCAGCTGTTTAACTAACATTTAACAATTTTTTCATCATTGTCTGCAAAACTATTTTCCTTGTATTTGTGGAAAAGAAAAGATTGTACACCAATAGTAGACACGAATAACAGAAAGTGAAATCGCATTTTAATTTGTTCGCACCTATAGTTTGAAGCCCGCAACACATAAATAATGAGTTATATTTGTCAACTTAATGTTTGCTTAAATTAAAATTAGGAAGCGTGTAATCTTCCTTTTCAAAAATTTATATTGTTTCAGTTCTTGACTCTGCCGCCTGGAGACGAGCGCAGTCGACTTGTGCCAGTACTTCAAAAGATATTGACGCTCTCACCCGACGAAACACATAAAATGCATGCGATTGCTAAAGGTATGATTGTGTATTTAATTTTTTATTTATTTTATTTTAAACAGTATAGAAGGAGGAAACAAGTATACTGTCCACTCTTGTCATGTTATCACTGTTGTCTGTGGACGTCTAAACCAAGTGATGGTTAAATAGATTATAAGACCAAGTGATGTTAGCAAAGTATGTGTGGCTACTACTTAGAACTGTAATGGGATTCCATGAAAAATAAAATCTGTCTTAGATGGGATTCTCCTGTTCTACATAGAGTTGGTTACTCATATCCATGGTAGAAAGTGACCAATTAGCATCTAGTTCACTGTACCCTCGTTTTATATTCCTTCTTCTAAAGAAAAATAAAGGCAGTGTTTTTAGGTGGTATTTTATATCCTTGACAAAATAATGGTGAATCTTACGTCAGCAGGGTTTGTACCACTATCTCAACACCTTACATCATTTCAGTAATGAGTTTATGTCAATTTTTCTTGTTTTTTTTCTATTTACAGGTTTAGATCCGAACCGTAACAAAGGCTGGGGGAGTTACCTGCCATGGCCGGGAGGAAAGTAATGTAATCATTTCACATCGCCAGTTACTAAACAAGTAAATTATTATTCGAAATGACTGTGATTGCAAATTAACTGCTTTACAACTAATGGGTTTCAATAAATTCCATCGAAGCATTTAGAGTCGTTATTACTTAATAAAATTGTGATGCTATTTGTTTCTTGATTTTCACTTAATTAATTTTAAATTGGCTCTTTCGTATTGACCAATACTATATAATTAAGTATTTTGATGTCTTGATTACTATTTATTAAGAACACGTTTATATTAATATTGTATTGTATTACCTCGAAAGGTAAACCTAAGGTCGACATGATTTTTAAAGTAGGTATTTAATATTAAACTTTCAGTTTTAATGGTAATAATTAGAATTAATAGAATTAGAAAGGAGTTTTAAACACGCAAATTTGTATACAACGTGCTCATGTATTTGGCATTCCACGTTTTGCTTTTATATCCTTTCACCTTTGAAAGCTGACATGTCCTATGTTGTAACTTTGTTATTGGAGAGCGGAATTGTAATGAAAGACACAATACACTAGTTATCAACATTGTATCGAATATAAAATAGGGTGTAAAATACAACATACTTCTAAATTACTAATTAATTTACTTTCTTTTTTAATATTATATTATCAAAAATATAATATTTTAATAGATATATATATGTATGATAGATATGAATATTTTAATTGTAATATTATATAATTACTTAAATTAAAACATGTTATTAGAAAATGGGAAAATAATGTTAACGCGATAAATTGGTTAACGTAGAATTTTGGTGTTCGATTGATTTTTGTACAATAGACGGTATGAAATTTGTCTTAATCTAATGAATATCTAAATAATAAATCTATAAAAGGATCATAATATTTGCATTATTAATCTGATAAATTTATTATTTCTAATTTCCATGAATTATTAAGATAACAGATTCTCACTCGATTATTTTATCTTGTACAATATGGGAACTAATGGAATGATTAGATAAGAAAAGCATTACAAGTAACTAGAACTCAGGATATTTATCAATGCAATTGTTATAATACCTGTCCTCTAGCAATGCAAACTTCGGAATCATATTTTTCTATACTAATTTAATATTGATAACAGTGTCTTGTTATAGATTAAATAGTTCCAGTAATTAATGAAATAAGCAAGAAATTCACGAATTCAATTTTTTTTATCATATTTTGTATTGACGAAAAATACATATATTTAAAACAGCTAAGTTCAAGTTCCCATTAAGTAACATACAATTCTTAATGAAGTTTACCAAAATGTATTTCCGATGTGTAGGTTAGTTTTTGATCCATTGGAATGTGGCCGAACTGTATATTGCATATAAAATATAATTTGTACGCGTGTGAAGATGTATACAATTACTTAATAATGTTATTGTAATAATCACATTTATTCAAATTAGATGTAGGATATAATAAACTATGTGTTATAATATGAAATATATTATATATAATTTCATTATTGTATGGTAAGAATTAATGTTTAAATTATGATATGTGTAATATTTATTATATAATTGCAATAAATAAAATATTTTCGAGTCTGATGATGTTGTTTTGCCTGTGTTTATAAACCTGTGATTCTTATTTCAAGTTTGACCTATTACACCACATAAAAACGAAAGGAAGATAAAATTATATTACCTTGTAATTTTAATGTGATAGATTTTTTTTATGTGAGAATCGTAGCAAACGAGCATGCAAACCACCTGATGTTGAATAGTCGCAGCCCAAAGACATTCACGTACAACCACAAACACAACCGAAATCCTATTTGAGCTCGGACGTAGATATGTTGCTACTCCTGAGGACTAAGATGGTCGCCTCGCTTCTAAATGTAGCCGGCACCTCTTCAACCGAAACACAAGTAACGCTTTACGGCGGATTATGAGGGCAGCGGTTGTATTTCCCCGGTCGAACTGTAGCTCTCCCATTTTTAAATTTATATGTATCTCAATAAAGTAAAGTAATACAATTTTATATTAAAATAAAAAAACTGTATTCTTGTACTATATGTACAATATCTTAAATTTTCATGTAAATGCGGTGATTCTTAGCTTCTGTGCTTTGGTATCTGAAGCACTCAGATAATGTTTATCAATTTTGTGTAAGTAGACAAAATTGTTAAACGCAGTGGAGTCTGCATAGCGATTTTCAGAAGTATATTATCAATCATTAATATTAGTGATTATAATTGTTGATAACAGCAGGTTTTCATCATGGAAACATGTAGATCATTTTTTTATTATTAAATTAATAATTGATTAAAAGATTCTAGGACAATTTTGTACTATTCTGATGTTCTATGGGGCTGGCTCAATAACTTGTTATCAAAATAAAAATCAAAGTCTTAATAAGGTCACCATTAACCAAATTACAATCTTTGTTATTCATAGCCATTTTTATTACAAGGGATATAACATAACATAACTTTATATTACTTGAATATTAAACTTTATTGTTTTTATAATTAAAATACTTCATTAATTTTTACTGTTTACTTAACAAAGCTCATCTAGTAGGATACCTACGTAGTATGGCCATGTCAAGGAAAGAAAAAGTAGAGGCGTAATTCCGGTTTTCCATCAGTAGTCGCAAAGTAACTTTTTAGTTAAAACATTATTTAGATTAGAATTTTAAAGCATAAGCCTCACTTACAAATCGTATTTTTAATAAAATCATTAAAAAATATATAATATTATTATTAGAATGTCGCGTCAAATAAAAGGAACAGGATTTGATTTTATTGATTGCATTTCCCGGGTGAAGCATCTACGGCGCATGCCTGAAATCGGCTCTGAAAATTCGTGACTGCAGCTCCGGTAGGTGAGCTTTTTCTCAGATTTTCGCTATAATTCTGTATTTAACGACGTGGGAGATAACCGGTAAGCTTTTATTCTTCCTTTATAAGTGATCAGTTAAAATTAATCATATACTTATTGTGTGAAAACGCGTATTTGCTTTTATTTAGATTGCCGGTAGTAGTTTTTAAATTACGCAATTTCTATTGGTATATGTTAAGAAAGCCGAAGATGGTGAAGAAATAATAATTAACTTAGAGATCTTGTCAATACCTAAGTGCCTACTTTAGAATATTTGCGGTACGAATTATTGCTGGAAATCGTACCTATATTAAAACATTCTGTTAAATTGCAGAGAAATAATTAATTAGGTAGTGTTTTTTATCTACGTAAGGTAATAAAAATATTGCGTATTGATTTTTATTCATTGATTTTAATTTTATGTGTGAGTATAATTTTAATTCTAATTTCAAATATTTTAAAATTGAGCCATATAAATTAAATCTTTGTCAACGAATGTCAATCTGCAATCAAGAGTGAAGTTTAGCTAAATATTATTACTTGTGTACATGTATGGATTGATATAATTGGCTACAGCGATATTCACAAGATGGACGCGAGATCACACCGGTAGGAACACGACATGTGCGCTGTGGGTACACATGGCATGCCACGTAGTTCATAGTGCGACATACAATTTCTAATTCTGCAGGCTCAAGCATGTCATTTGCAAATACATCAGTATAAATAAATGTATCTAATGTTCCGCTAATTTTAGATTGAATGCACTCCGCGCAGTATTATTATGAACATCAATGTTACAGGTTCATCACTTAAAGAAAACCTATAAATCTGTTATGTAGGTACATGCTAATTTTGTATACATTTCAAACATTTTTCTCTTTCTACGTTATGTTAAAATCGAAACGCAATGGAAGTAATAATATATAAATGTTACGTATTATTTTGCCAATCTGCTCTAGTGTTTATTTTGCTCGCGATCCTTCTCATAGGTGGTAGGTACCTACACGATTAGATGTATTACAAAAAGGTGTAGTCTATTCTATTTCTATATTTGGAAGCAGGCTAGCTTTATCGATGTCCCGAACGTCCTGTGCGCACGCTCGGCGCTGTCGTCCCGGATTTCAGCTGCTAGTTTAATCGATGCCTCTCGCTGGAGTGCATACCTATCTTTGCATTTGCGATTCTCGTTAATGTTACATTATATTGTATACGCACAAATATATTATCATCTAAAATAAATATTAGAAATCAAAGATAATTAAAAGGAAATTATCTCAATCATCGTAGTAGGTAAATATGCCGTATCGAAAGTAATCGGGACTGAAGACATATTGACCGGTATCGTTCATTACGAAAGGTGTGTCGGTATTACGTAGTGTTGCTTTTGTTTCAAGTTTGAAGATGGTAACAATGAGCTCTCTGCTTAAGTATGTGTCGATAGGCACTACACCCCTTAAGGTGGAACTTAATAGTACTTAGCAACAAATGGCTTTTTTTGGAATTAGTTTTGCCATCAATTTAGGTTCTTATTTCTTAGCTGAAATATATGTTCGATTGTTATATGATTTTTTTAAAGGAATAGGACATAATAGGAAACGGTTTAGCGAGGCATACTAATTGAAACTGCAATGTTTTGGGTGTTCGCAAAAAAAAAACTCGAAAAGGATCGGCTTAGTACATATCGATACGAATTCAAAGAAACTCAATTGGAAGTTTAAAACATTAAATAAAAATATTTGTTCTTTCCCAAAACAGATTTTGTTGTTGACATCACAGACTACGTTGGTTCGTGACAACTAAGATGGGCAAAGAAAAGACTCATATCAACATCGTGGTGATCGGCCATGTGGACTCTGGAAAGTCTACCACTACTGGCCACCTCATTTACAAATGCGGCGGTATCGACAAGCGTACCATCGAGAAGTTTGAAAAGGAAGCCCAGGAAATGGGCAAAGGCTCCTTTAAGTATGCTTGGGTACGTAACGTATAGAAGATTTTTCTTTGATGTCTAAAAAATAATTTAAGAAGTCACTGTAGCCCATGGATATCTTTCAGTATCCCCAAATAACATTAGAGGTTCATCTGAGCCTCATGTAATATTTCTGTTTCATTTTGCCATTCCATGACCTTTAGACCTCAAGACAACGCCGTCAAGCATGGACTACTGCACTGCTACTATAAGGTAAAAATAGGCGTGGTGAACATTTTTATTTACAATGTGCTTATTTTATTAATTATGAAATTATTAAAATTTAATAGAGTTCTTATTATGTTATTTAGGTACTGGACAAGCTGAAGGCTGAACGTGAGCGTGGTATTACCATTGACATCGCTCTGTGGAAGTTCGAGACGGCTAAATATTACGTTACCATCATCGACGCGCCCGGACATAGGGATTTCATCAAGAACATGATTACGGGAACATCGCAGGTAACGGGAAAGTATTCTTCATATAGCTTTGATTAAAGTGTCTACAAGATGTCCAGAATGATTAACGCACTAACGCAATTTTGTATACAGGCTTTCAAGAGTTGTTCAATTTTCTTATGTTAGAGTTATACAATACCTTATGAGATCGTTTAAATGCCGTATTATTATCGTGCCATGTAATGTCGGCTTGACTCTAGTACCATTGTAAACTCTATGGAGACATCCATAGAGTACCTAAGTCTTGTGGATGCCTTGTGAAATTGAGGAATTAAATTCAGATAGACATTAGCGTCATTCTACGAATGATAATTTTTACGACCATCTATATGCCAAGTAGAGATAAGGACTATTTATTGTAGAGTACTCTCAGGGCCAATGGATAGATAGATTTACTTGAGCGACATGTAAAGCAGTGGAATGTGTCGATAGGCCGACTGTGCCGTGTTGATCGTGGCCGCCGGCACCGGCGAGTTCGAGGCTGGCATCAGCAAGAACGGGCAGACCCGCGAGCACGCCCTCCTCGCGTTCACTCTCGGTGTGAAGCAGCTGGTGGTGGGCGTCAACAAGATGGACTCCACCGAGCCACCTTACCACGAGGCTCGTTACGAGGAAATCAAGAAGGAAGTGTCCTCTTACATCAAGAAAATCGGTTAGTAGATATGTATTCAAATCAAACTCAATATTAATAGTGTTTGCCTCAATTGAAGCTGTTAGTGTTATGGTCGCTTGGTTCTCGATCCTTGAGGAACTTTCGAGGTGTATAATTACTTCCGCAAGTTGTATTTATTTTACGTATATACATATGTATATAAGTATTCTTTTACACAATTATATTTAAAGATTTTGGTGAATTCACCGTCTGTGATGTAAAAAAAAACTGTTCATAAACTTTTACCCAAGCTATTTGCACGATACCGAAATACAAAACTGTATTTTGGAATGTTTTCACGTTTCTGTTTACGAGCTGATGTTGGTAACAAGGGTATCGATTTTGAAGGATAGATGGATGCCGTTTACGGAAAAATAGCGAGGGGGCTTTTTGTTGGCTTCCGAATGTTGCTATAGAAATATTGGCTATAATTGGATTTAATAATCTTATAATATCAAGCTTTTGGAAGTCACAAGTGTATTAAAGGTACTATAACAAACTGTAAAAAGAGTAGGTAGGTACTTACCTAAGCATTTGCCTAAGCATTAAATACGTAACTTATTCGCATATTTTCAAACGATTACATAACCGAATAAAACGGGCGCTACGAAACTGACGCATTGCTAGGTAACTTGTATAGAATAGATAGAACTCATGGGAACTGGTTTGTCAGGCTACAACCCAGCGACAGTGGCCTTCGTGCCCATCTCCGGCTGGCACGGCGACAACATGCTCGAGCCCTCCGACAAGATGCCCTGGTTCAAGGGGTGGACCATCGAGCGCAAGGATGGCAAGATCGAGGGGAAGACCTTGATTGAGGTCAGTTGACACCGAACTTAAACCTTACGTTCTATAAGCTGTACCAAAATAATTTATCATTATGTTATATCGGAACAATTTTTTACATTGTTTTTTGTTAAACATTTTCATAACAAAACTATCTGGGATTACGTAGTGAGTGTGGTAATTTAAAATAACGGTTATTGTATATTTGTTGTTGAAGAGGAAATAAAAATAATGATTTAATTTAATGAAAATTTTAAATAGTATTATGTCAATAAGTTCTCAAATACCAAGTTTGGAAGTAAGCTTCTTACCTTACGCGTTTTAAGGCCCTGACTGATGTGTGTTTTGCGGTTGCAATATATACTTACACGATTTTTCGAAATTGTTTCAAAGTAGCCGTTACTGTTCACAAACCAGCGCTCTTTTTTAATTAAAATTTACACTTGATTGAAGATTGGAGTCGGTAAACATTCAGGTAGTAAGTAAACACTCTCTCTATGCTGTTTTTTTAATGTAGATAAGTTTCAATACCGCTTCTGAAATTCAAGTTAAAAATGACCTTGACATGTGAGTCATCAGCCATGATCAAGTCAATTCTAGCTAAACTGCAGGCTAGCTGGTGGAATATATGGGAAATTTATTCTGTATATCAATAGGTACGTATTCTGAAAAATATTACTGAAAAAAAATCACTATAAATGTTTTTGTCAAAGTTCAGTTCCAAGATAATATAGCGTGATAATGTGCCAATAACGAAACCAGACACGCACTGCGTACCAAATTTGAGGTAGATTAAATTGTTGCGTTAAGCAAAAATAAATGAAATAAACGGACAATGTTTTACTAGTACCTATATAGTAGTACATATTAAGTAATATATATTTGGAGAGGCCTGCATTTAGCTTTAAATCTGCGCATAAACTACAAAAATGAAATTACATTTTGTGGTTTCAATCTGTTTTATTTTACCAATAGGCGTAAGCCTGTGCCATCGACTTAATACCAACTGTAGCGCTCATATATTAGATCTAGTAAGCGTTGCGGAAGGCGGCACTAAACTGGAACGTATTTCTCTAGGCTGAAGATGCGCCATTTCACTGAAATAAAGTATCTGTGTATCATCTACGAATACACTGACGTAATATCCACCCCCAGTCTTTTTTTTTATTATTATGAAAGAGTATGAAACGGGCATGCAGGCCACCTGATGTTAAGTGGTCACTGCAGCCCATGGA
>DWON01003887.1:0-17179 GCA_018251015.1 Phocides pigmalion okeechobee | reverse complement strand
GGTGACGGTGGTGCCGCCCCGGGAGAGTTCTAACGGCTCTATCACCTTTAAACAATGGGAGCGGCCGGGTTATATAGGATCTTTAAAGCTTCATTAGATCTTCAATGTTTTCATTACTGTAATTAACATGTTAATAAAATTATTAATGGAACTAAAAATCCCACTTGTCCCACAATGGATTTTTAAAGGGACTAGAGGAAAAGAGAACATTCGGGATAACCCGAACCCGGTCTTACATAAGTAAGACCTTTAGTAGTTTAGGATCTTCAATTTTTAAGATTTACATTATTGGAATAAACATGAAAATAAAGTTATTAATGGATCGAAAAATCACACTGGTTCCGTAATGGAAGTTCTATAGAACTAATCTCACTTCTTCCATGGAACTCCATGTGAAACTTCAATGGCACTATTGGAAAAGGGAGTTCGTAAATTATGTAGTCACACATGACGTAGTGTGTAAGAGTAGTTTGCTAAAACCAGAGGTGACTAGGCAGAGTAACTTGTCAAAGTAATGTTATACTAGAATCTTTTTGTTTGTGTGTGTAGGCGTGTGTGTGATTGCAAACAAGTTATTTATACTTATAAGTGCGTTGCGGATATTTGGGGGTCATATACAGGCTGCTCTGAAACAATTATTTAATTGTTTTTTTATGTTATATGAGTTGAATATGAACTTGAAGTTAAGTAGTCGCTGAAGTAAATGTACTTCCTGAAGAAAATGATACTCGTCTCGCTTTTAAATGCAGGTAAGGCGCTTTTTCATCTGAAACACACATATTGCTTTAGGGTAGAGTATTAGGACGGTAGTAGTACCTTCACAGTCGAACTGTAGTTCTGCCACGTGTTAAAAAAATATTCATAAAAGAACATTATGGGTATTACTTTTCATAAATGACAGGATCTTTTATACAACGTATCATTGAACTCATTTTTAAATATATCATAATATTGTAGTGTATTTTATTAATGGCAAAAAATAGAGAGTTATAAGTTCGAAACCTATGTCTATGTTTGTGTGTATGTTTGTTTGATGTATGTGTCTATGGCACTATCATACTCAAAACAGGGCCATTTTTCATGAAATACTTACGAGATTTTTTTTGGCTTTTTTTCTCCTTTTAAGCTCAAAATGTCTGTGTTAGAAGATTACGTTTCCATTGCTTATTTTAAGTTTTTATTTATTAAAATAATAATAATAATGCTTTCTACGCTCACAACCCCATGTTAAGACTCCCTGTTTCGATGAGTCCAGAAACATCTAGACCCCGGTCTAAAATCTAAATTCATCATTTAGATGTCTTCCTGAATCGGGGATCAAACCCGGAACGCTCTACGTATTAGATCATTATGATTATCGTCGCGCCGCGCTGGATGTCCCACTTTTAATAAAGTTGGATATAGTTACATGAATTAAATATTTTTTTTTATTTACAGATAATTTTTAATAAATAAATTGGCATATAGATAAGATTTGATAATTGATTAGGACAGTGGCATAAGCAGCTAAGCTTAATTCGGGGATATTAAAAATTTAAATTTCAGTTTTATTATTATTGTTGCATTAAAGTACTCATAACATTATTTTTATTTAATCTAATCTCGCTTTTATATTGGTAAAACATTTATAACATTTTATTATACTAAATCAATATTCAGATGACTAACACATTTTACAAATGACTCATAATCGTAGCTTGTAAATGATGTTACATTTCGTTCATAATGACCGGTGGCAAAAACATCAGGCTGTATTCAATGCGTGTTCAATGAGCGTTATTCAAGCCTCTTTTTAGGCAACTTAGCAACAAACAATGTTCATAGCTGTGTTTTTTTATTTGCATGTGTGTGTGGTATGTTTATGTTAGCGAGCGAGTAGGCGTGACGGCCCGCGATAGTGTTATCGGCCGAACCTTGCAAAAATACACAACAAACAGCACAGTACATGGTAAAAAATTACATGCTGCACAGGTGAATTGATGAATGAACGCGGGGCCCTGAAAAAATATTGGGGCCCTTGAATGTATTGATTGGTGTGCTTTTAAAAAATAGGGGTCCTTTCAGGCCTGGGGTCCTAAGCCTTTATAATTTGGAGCTCTTTTAAAAATTTAAGTATTAAAGTCAAAAATGTATTTTCACTTTTGAAAATTATTAAGAAGTCTTATTTGATATCCGATTGGTAGTATATAATAATTTATGTTAGAGTTATATACAGTATAATATTTTCTCCTTATAAGTAATGACGTCACCATTTTGAGGCCTCCATCAAGGCCCTTGGCCCGTGCCCCTTGTACTTATATGGAAATATTAAAATTACATGGACGTGATGTGACGGGAGTAGTAAAGTCAAATTACAGAGACCGGCACTAGTCCATCTTTTACCCTGGGTGTCGTAGCCAGCACCTTAAACCCAGGAAAGGCAGCAGCATCTCCATTTAAAACTGTTCCTGTACTACGGTCACCACAGAGCCAAGCGCTGTAACATTTTATGAAATAGAAGTAATAAACTAGTTTGCAGACGTGTTAATTATTATTTATTTAAAAATTCAAACCAGTAGCGAATTCTTGTAATCATTCAGTCCACCTGATTTTGTTAATTTAAGCCTTAAGAACTAAGACGGGATCTCTCAAACGACTTAATTAGCCTTGCCTTGCCTTACTTTATATTGCTGCTATAAGGCAGAAATAGATGTAGTGCTGACGTGGTGATACTCGTGTTATCTTCAGGAGTAAAAAAAACATAAAAGGAAGCAGAGGCGATGTTAAGCTTGGGTGACGTCTTCCACTGCCTTCTTCCACTTCACAGTCTAAAGGTTCTCGCGCCTCGAAGGTTTGGGCTTTAGTTAACATTAACAAAAGGTTTTACATCTGAAAAAAAAAAAAACTTTACGAAACCCCCTGTGCGCGAATCCGGATCGCCCTTGACTGGTCTTTAAAACATAAAATTAGTGTTCTTGCGATTCCAGGTGTTTTTTTTTAATATACTAATAGGCTCGCGTTTGGCTACTATCCCACCTGATGGAAAGCGAGACGCAGCCTAGGGTGTAGCAAGCTTGCCTAGAAGGTGCCTATTTACTATTGTCTTGAATAGTTCCAGGTTGTATGCATCGGGAAAAACAGAAGCCGGCAGGGAATTCCACTCATTCGCAATCTGTACTAGAAACGATTTTGCGAACTATTTTGAACCGATCTCATCGCGTAATTTATACATTTTACTTTACAACTGGTACTTACGATTATCGCTTTTTAATTGTCGATTTTGTCCAACAGTTCAACAGTTTCCCCCGCTACCGCAGTTTAGCCGTAACCACGAGTCACGCAACTGGTTCGATATATCGGCAATTAAAAATCGTTAATCGTGATAGTTATTATAGTGTGCATACTATGATGAACGAATAAAACCAACACAAAAGAGTAGTAATAGTGTGCATATTGAGATGAAATCATTTTGAATGCTCAGTTATGTTTTTAACTCTATGGTCTGTACGTGTCGCCTCCCCGAAGCGACAGTTAGACAAAATAAATAAACACAATGAAGTTATAGAACTCTGATTGCAGTTCACCAATTACAGCTAACTGGTGGCGGAATAATTTGATGTAGGGATGACGACACTTGGTTCGCTTGTGCGTTAAGTGAGGTGGAATTCGTCCTTGTATCTTCAGCATTAGAAAACGAGTTTGATGGGTAACTGCTAATGGTAAAATTTCATGCTTCCGTGCTTTGATGGTCAATTAAGTCCGCTCTCATAATCCGCCGTAAAGCATCACTCGTGTTTCGGTTAGAGAGGTGCGGTTGCCGGCTACACTTTGAAAGTGAGACGACCATCTTAGTCCTCAGGAGTAGCAACGTATCTACGTTCGAGCTCAGATAGGTTTTCGGCCGTGTTTGTGGTTGTACGTGGATGTCTATGGGCTGCGAATACTTAACATCAGGTGATTTGCATTCTCGTTTGCTACTCTTCTCACGAAAAAAAAATCGAAATCCCTCCCAATCACAGGGTACCATTAAAGGTCTTTCTCAGGATAAAAAAGGTGGTAGAATCAATATGGTTTAAGTAGGATACGCTTAGATCTTTCAAACTACGTAACAGATTTTAATGCCGTTTTCATCGATCAATAGAGTGGTTAAAGACGAAGGTTTATATGTATAACACATGCATATAATAGTAGAGAAAAGCTGATATATTTTCAAAGATTTGTAACGTGAAGTCACAAATTCCGCGAAGACGTTACTTTAAATCATTTTTTAAAAATAATGTATTTCTATACAGTACAACAAGCATGTAAGCGTATATATCACGTAAACCCGGAGGTTAACGTAGTACGTAAATCCACGTCTCACCCCAGGTACAACACAAAATCAATACTGACCGATCGCTCCCTCGGGACTCAGTACAGTCGAGTTGAACTGTTTTACTTCATGTGATCCCAGTTGTTTACGTAACGAGATATTAATTTTATATTTTTAACGTACTTTTGAAGTTAGGTGTGTTAAATTATAATATACATACGATTTTAAACTTATATTATAAAACAGAGTCCCCCGTCACGTCTGTCTGTTCGCGATAAACTCAAAACGTACTGGACGGCTTGTCTCACAGTTTTCAACAACGGGTAGAGTGATTCTTGAGGAAAGTTTTAATGCATAATAAATTAAGTTTTTTTGTAAATTGGGCGAGAAATGAAAGTTAAATTCAATATAGTAATTCAGTCGTCGTTCGAAATCGATGTTTCTAAATGTTAGTTTTTGCAACTAGATAATGGCTGGATCATGGAAAATAATGTAAGTAAATATAAACTCTATTAACCAAGCGAAGTTGGGCCGGATCGTTATTTTTAATATATAAGGGTGATTAACGCTTTTTTATGTAGATAAATCACAAACAATGCGAAGTTCAGTGCGTAAAGATACAATTAGTTTTGTTTGTCGTGATTCCATATCACGACAAACAAATCAAATAAGAAACGAACTAAACGTAGGGTAGATAGATTAATCTATCACTTCTCAACAGTTTCCCTACTACCGGAGTCTAGCCGTGAATACGAGCCATGCAACTGATTCAAAATATCAGCAATCAAAAATTGTTAATCGTGGATAATCGGTACGTAGTATAATGTAAAATCAGTACATCAGCATCAGAGCCGGCTGGCTAACGTTGACCGGGAGGAAAAACCGGCGGAAAAAAAATCTCGGCCCTTTACAGCAACCGGATTCTCCAAAACTAAGAGTTGATTTATGACAGATTATGAAAGCGGTTTTGGTATTTCCTCGGCTGAACTATCCAAAATCGATCATAAATGCGTTGTTTTTTCTGGTGATTACTGTTATTAAAAGTAATTGACCCGAAGTTACATGATTAGAAATACTTCATGATGGAAATGGGTGTGGTTGTAAAAGGAGCACATGGTTCCCCAAAAGGTGGACCGACGACCTGGTAAGGAAAGCGAATAATCTAGGGAAGGCCTATGTCTAGCAGTGGACGAACAAAGGCTGATGGATGGATAATAACATATTAAATTCCAATCGTGAACACCACAGAGATAGGAACATCTGCATTGCCGTGCCATCAATGATATAAGGCTATATAAAAACAGGCATCAAGAGAGACATAAAAGAAGATTGTATGAGACACATAAAAGTTCGGTTTGTCAAATGGGAAGTCAGTGCGAGGCGGCGCTCGAGTAAATCCCGGTATCAAAATAAATCAATGTGAATGCATGGAGTCGCTTTAGACTATAAAAGGTTTTTCCGTTGCTTTTTCCGTGATATGGAAGTAACATGAGCTAAGATCACATGATGATATGGTCAATGCCTTCTTAAGCTTGGTTTTTGTGTTGTTTTTTATCGTGATGTTGCAATAGAATTTGAGCTTACAGAACAGACAGACAGGTAAGTGGTTAGTTCCTACTCCACGCAACGAATTCTATATAGAATAAAAATCGTAATACTACGTAAATAGTAACAATTATGAGTAGTTAGTTAATGATGGCCTCGTAAGTCGACAACCACACCTCCTCTTCAGCGATATACAAGAATTATTCGCAATACAAATGAGTGTGGAAATGCTATCTACTCGAAAATTTAATAGTCTATCATCAGTGCAGACAATATTATTAGGTTCATTGTATTTATTTATACTTATTATATGCCATATTTATTATTAACAATTGTAAATACTCATAAATAATTGCTATTAAAAAATACGGCCTATTGGAACTGTTTTTTTTTTACTCTATTTTAATTTCTGAGCTTGTCTATTACAACTTAGTGTGTACTGATGCCAGATAAAAGTTACTTTTCATTTGTAAACTGTAAAAACTTTTTAGTACTAACGTCTCCATAGTTTTCCATAAGCTTGTTCAAGAAAACTTTGCCGCTTGCCGTTTTATTTGCTTTTCTTTTGACGCGGCAAGCCCTTGAGCCTCTCTGATTAATTTCTCCGGCGGGGACCCGGACCTCTTGCGATCCCTTTGAATCTTAGCGACGTTATGCTCCAAATGTTTAATTTTTAAACATTGCGAACGAATTGTAATAAATGTATAATGTTTAATTGTTGCGAACGAATTGCAATGAATTTGTAATTTTTAAACATTGCGAAGTAATTGTAATAAATTTGTAATCTTTAAACATTACGAAATAATTGTAATAAATTTGTAATTGACAAAAGTCATTGCGAACGAATTGTATGAATACGGATGTATTTTACAAAAGTTCGTTTTATTAAACAAATTTATTTACATGTTAATTACAATAATGGCAAACTTAAAACTAATTATAATAAAAGCCTAACCTAAACAATCTTAAGGGAGCCCGTGTCCATGCATAGTGCTAAGAACACTAGCCGCATTTCCACGTTGAATTGCGACCGCCATTCTCTGCACGAGATATAAACCAGTCCTGTTATCACCAGCGACATCAACCTTAATATTAAATATATATTTTAAACTGTTTTTCGAAAATTCAACGATAATCTCCTCAAAAAAGATTATCCCCAATGTATCCCAAATATTATAAGCGAGGCGACCATCTCAGTTATCAGGAGAAGCAACGCGTCTTTGCACGTGAGATAAGAATTTAGTCTTGAGATTGGACGTGGATTTTCACAACCTATGCGGACCATAATCCTATTTGCGATTTGATATAAATATGGGTTGAAAAGATCATTTAATATGAAGTGGCCTGCATCCTTGTTAACTTTCCCAACATGAAACAAAAAGGGATTCAAAATGGTATAGACATAAATATCGCGGAATTTATAAATTATGGTATATAACGGGTACGCACGAATACCGCTTTTTTTAATTGCCGATATTTCGAAGCAATTTCGCCCTGACCTTGAGCCATGCAACGGATTCGAAATATCGGCAAAAAAAATCATGAATTACCGTTATATACCATAATAGAGATAAATATTTGCTCTATTGAAGAGAAAAAACGTTCTGAAACGGAATTGGGTAACAAGCCCAATACATAACTAAATAGAAAAAAACTATTCCTTTTTATTTAGTTACGTATTAGGTAACTTGCGTTTCAAAACGTAGGTATGTCTTTTCTTCCTAGGAAGGCAGATACAGATTGACCGAGAAGGTACCAACGCTCTTATAGTATAGTAAATCTATATTTTATCCTATCCTATTTTTATAAGTCTAGATTGTTAACCTTAGAATATTGAAAACGTAATTATGTAACCTATTTAACTGAACATTGCTTCACAGCGGAATATGAGGTCGTGGTATCTCCCCGATCCAACTATAATTCTAACCTATCAAATTCCACTGAATTCACCTTTCAAATTCAGTTATTACAAACAAAAATATTGAAACATTCCGAATAAAATGAATCTACAATATCGTTAGGGGTCCATATAAACAGATTAACGACAACCCACTTATTATTATGAACCCCGTCAAATATTCAAATCGCGAACGCATTATTCGAAACGAAAATGAAATTTCAAATCCTCAGCAACGATTGGTCGTTTGGTATTCAAAACACACGCTGACCGGGTAAAGTGGCAAATCATGGAGCGGCTGAAAATCAGTCAAATAGACCTCGAGTTACTGGCAGCCGTCGGCTGAATACTAATGCGCTTTTGCCGTTAAAAGTGGATAGAAATAAGAAAATTCCCTAAAATGTAAAAGAGGAATGTACTTTTTTTTTCTTGTTATGGCATCCCGTGTTTTGCGCCAATAACAGTTCTTAACCGAATTCTAGCATGATTTTATATTTACCGTTAAAATCGGACAAAAGTCAGAAAATTCCCTAAAGTGTACAAGAGGTTTTTTTCTCGTTATGGCATCCTGTATTTTGCCCAATTACAGTTTTTACCCGAATTCTAACATAAGGTTAGATATATTTACGTTAAAAGTGGATGAAAGTAAGAAATTACTATAAAATATACAAGAAGATATTTCTTGTTATGGCATATCGTATTTTGCGCCAACGACAATTTTTAACCGAATTCCAGTATGAGTTTATTAGTTAATTAAAAAATTAATTGTAATTAAAGTATGATAAAAAGTCAAATAATCATAATATGTAAAAAAGAAGTAGGTATACCTTTACCTTTAGTAGGTATACCTTGTCTTACCATCGCGCATTTTGAATAAAATTTAAAAATATGTCGTAATAGGACTAAATAAATGTTTTTTTTTGTCGTAGCATTGCGCATTTTGCGTCTACGACAATTTTTGACAAACAAGAGAAGGAGTGCCTTATAATATTCGTTCCTTCTATGACTTAGCATTTTCTGTCACGCCCGATTCGGATTAGATACATTTTACTATCGACCTTATGATGACACATTACTAGTTTTATCTACTATAATATGCATATATTACAAATATAAACGTGCTTCTTAAATCGCTCTATCTATTGATGAGAGACGCATTAAAATCCGTTGCGTAGTTTGAAAGATCTAAGCGTACAGACAGCGGAAACGAAATTGTTATACCTTTTTTATTATGAAAGAGTAAGAAACGGTCATGCAGGCCAACTGATGTTAAGTGGTCACTAAGAACAGAAGTTCTATTTTAGGATGGTCGCTGTTGCGTTCCTACTCTTGAGGAATAAGATGGTCGCCTCCAATAATGTGTGTCCGGCAACCACACCTCCCCAACCGAAACACAATACATGAAGAACATGTTGCTTTACGCCGGGTTATGAAGGTGGCGGTGGTGCCGCCCCGGGCGAGCTCTAACGGCTCCACCACCTTTAAAGTAGGTAAGTATACCTATACTAAGTAGGTATGTAAAGATTACGTGTTGGAGATTTTTTTTCGAAATAGATGTTGTTAAAAAGATATTTTAAGAAGTATTCTATAGCAATAAAATAAAAATAATATTGAGTTCTATATCAATTTACATTTTATTTTTGATTATAGCAAAATCCTCATTTGATATAATCCGTATTATGATGATGACCTTATGATAATTATACTGGACTCAATGTAGATAAAATAATAAAACAAACCATAACCCCGGTTTTGAAACCATTGTCATTTTTTAAGCTTTTTCGGCAATGTAAATTCTTAAAGATTTTCCTTCAAAGAAATTTTGAATTATTATTTGAACATAACATCAGGACTATGGTGTAACGATTCATAATTATATTCAAAGAGTAACTGTTAGGAATAGAACCCAACCATGAAATTAATATGCATTTTTGCCGCTGTGTCGCTTCGTTCTCTTCTTCTGTAGGACTCGCTTGTAACGTTTGTTTCGGATAATTACGCGTTTAAATACTAAAAATATTTGCCTTTATTGCACGAATTCCTACAGTAACCAATTCACACGCAATGCAGTCCATCTGATACTTAGTGATCTCTGCAGACATCAACATATAACCTTAAATAAGACAGAAATCCAATCTGAGTTGCTACTCCTGAAAACTAAAATGGCCGCCTCGCTCCTTCCTCGCAACCGTAACTTTTCAAAACAAGAATTACTTCACGGCAGACTATAAGGGTAGAAGTGGTACCTCCCCCTCGAACTTTAGTCCTACCACTACAATCAATGTTAATCGTATGTGTTACAGAATAGTTTTTAGTGGAAAATGGATTATACAACACGGAATAGGTAACAATACGCCGACGGCCGAATTCTAAGTTTGGCTTATACGAATAGCTTTTACGCAAGAAAAAAAATACACGGAACAAGCTAGTTACGGTTAAATAAAAAAATTGAAATGATAACAATTTTAATATTTTATGACTAAAGATATAGGAAATAAAAGAAATGAAAGAATATGAAGTAGGTACATTCAAAATAAATAAAAACAAGGTTTCCCTAATAAAATACTAAAATATTTTTGCTATAACAATAATATATTCCCACAGATTAATAGATAGTTATATACAAAACACGATAAATAAATAAATAGTAAAAAACGGAAAAGGGAAGTAGTAGATAATTATTTTCTAATACATTTACCTACTTATATTACCTGCCTCGAAAAATACAGTTGCGTAGATTTAGAACTTGAGCCTTTAGCATGGAAGATTGAACTCATGGCTTCATTAAATTGCAGCTTCAAACTCAACACTAATCTGTTAATTTAATTACGACGTTAATTTAATTAATTGGTCCCAATTATGATAGACGCCGCCGGCGCAATTGCTATTCAACGCGGGAATGCAACTAGCGTTCTTGGAACCATGCCGCACGGGCACGGACTCACTTTAGATTTAGGTTTGGCTTATTATAATTATTTTTAAGATGTCCATTATTATAAATTCGTTATTGTTTCATTCAACTTTCAATCATTCATCAATCATTTAATCATTCATCATCAACTCATTACAGGTACTTTTGCCGGCTAAACTTTGAAGCGAGGCCACCATCTTAGTCCTCAGGAGTAGCAACGTGTCTACTTTCGAGGTCAGATAATCAGAAAGGATGTCGGTAGTGTTTTTGGTTGTACTTGGATGTCTACGAGCTGTGACTGCATAACAACTAACATCAGGTGGTTTTCATGCTCGTTTGCTACTCTTCTCACATAAGAAAAATCATAATTCTTACTATTCTACTGATGAGCACAAACCACGCTGAGCAAGTACAGATTGATAGACTTCACACATCTTTGAATACTTTATGGAAAATTTATTTATTTATTTATTTACCAACAGCAAAACATACAAACACATTTAACATATAACATACAACTAAACAGAATACTTGTATGTAAGCCTATTATAGGCATGTACAGCAATATCTTAAATCTAGTATTACGGTTAAAGCAGTTACAATTTTTTATTATAATATTATTTATTATACTTTAAAACATACAGATATTATTGCAAAGAATTCTTTCACTGTTAAAACAATTTCTAATGCGTAAACTCCGTAAAATCGCAGGCGCCATATTAAGTCCAACCTACGCTTGTCCGACCGAAATCTGACCAATAGACTATCATAATGGAAATTAATACGTCTAGTTACTTTTTTTTAATGGGAGAAGAGTAACAAACGGGCAAACAACCTGATGGTAAATCCCAGTCGAATTATCGTCCTCCCACATTTAGAGGTTATCATAATACCGGAAATAATGAGATTAATTCCTTAATATTCAATATTAATGAAATAGTGTAATGTAATATATTAGAGAGACCGGAATTTTGGCAATAGGCTATCATAACAGAAATTAATAAGTTTAATGAATTCAAATATAAAATATTTTATTTCATCGTAAGGTATTTACATACACTTCATTTTAATTACTTACTATTTAATGTTAATTACATAGTTTAGTAACTGTAAACTTACCAGCAATTCTTCCATCTTGATGTTCTTGTGTGAGTTGTAAAGGCGTTTGCGCTACTTCCATTTTTAAATGTATTTTTTTCTGTAGTCACTTATTTCACTTTTGTTTATTTTAATTAAAACTATAACATTTTTGAACGCAATTTCTCGAAGCTTTTATTCTCAAAAGTGATGATTAAATATTTATAATTAAATTGAAGGCTGCTTGGAGAAAATAATACAATCTTACAAAGTCTTTTGTTATGAGAATTAAGTTTAAGAGTCTACTAACTAATACCACTGACTGTTGACTTCACTGTAAGATTATTCACCTACACCTGATTTAATTAATATTTTCACAGGTGTGTTCATGGGCTTAGTCAGGTTATTAATGGTGTAAATACATTAATTTTTATTTTCATTCTATGACTCACAAAAACGCAAATAAGCAGGTATGTCTCACAAATATAGGACCATATTATGTAAATAAATATAACAATTCAGTAACTCATTTCCAATTCGTAGACAACGGATAATAATATTTATAACTACATATACCTACTTGTTTATTATTTACAACAACAAATTTCAACTTACTTGGCTGAACAAAAATTAATACCTAAGCTTAACACAACTGTTAAACAATACCAAATAAATTTCCCTCCAAAACTGACAGTTTGTTCGCGCGTGACTTTGACGTTTAGTTTTTTTTTTTATTACAATAAGTCGTTTAATTTTTTCGTAACACTTTTGACGTTTATTGTCTTTTTTGCGCACAAATCGACTCGGGTCGCGCGCGTTCTGCCACGGCCGGGGCACTTTTGACTCGGCTCGACTGAGCTTGGTGAAGGCGTGGCGTAGCTCCGCCCCGTTGCTTTTCGCATCTGACGCTAGCCCCCGAACAGGGGGTGAGTTCGATTGTGGGTCAGCTATTAGAGAGTTTTACATCATCCGATCCGTTATCGATACCAGAAGTCGTTAAGGCAGTTACTACCTATACGCAGTCTCTTAAATTATCTTTAAAGGCCGTAGATAGCTTAATTATTAATAATTCTTATAGATAAAAATACCCTGAAATAGACGCGGTGCACCCTGCTAAAACCGACGAGGCCCTGGCGACCGATTGATGGCGGGATAACCATCACACACAACACCAAGCACTAAATACAATCGACGATGACGGGCAGCAGCGTCAAGTCTGAAATGCTCTGGTGTCTGCGATCGCCAACCCGCTTGCCCAGCGTGGCGATTAGGGCAAAACCTTCCTATGAGCAAAGCCATAAATACACGGCCCCCAGTTCCCGGCCGCCCCACCAGGCCGGGCCAAGGTAGCGGTCACTTATAAGCCCTTTATACGTTATTAAAAATTAAATATAGGACTAAAAGCATTTTTTATCAAATGTTAACATAAAATATATCTTTTTTACTACATATGTTCCTATTGAATATTCTAATAATTTATGTAAATTTGTTATAATACTGAAGACATTGCTTCACAATAAGTAACTACTAAACAAAAATATAAAGTGATCATCCGATTAAATGTTATTTTATCAACCTAACAGCCTTCTATCTAATTTCTAAGTCTAGGTCTAATTTTCACCATCCCTATCTTTCCTAAGTTCTTTGAAGCTAACCGAATTTACCGGTGATTCGGAGTACTACTCAACAAACAACTACTCAAAAATCCGATCCGGGAAGAAATTCAGAACGCTTGTTTTTACATTACTATTTTGTATATCGGATAACCGTACAAGACGGGTGCCTAACTAGCTGACGTGTAAAAAAATAAAATATTAACAAGTCATTTAATTTAGCCTAATCCCCACAATTTACAAAGTGTGCATGCCACATGCATGTGCTAAGAACGCTGGTGGCATTCTAGCCAAATAGCGATCGCATTTATCTCTATGATATGACAACAGTTCAATTGTACGGAAGAATACATTATCATGCAAAATTTGGCACTAACTAAATTAATGATACAGTTCGACTAAAAATAGTACGTTAAAAACTTTAATCGCTCCTCCTAAAAAATTACTTTTTTAGAGTTAATACAGTATTCTTGCGGACGAGCGAGTTAATGTTAGACTTTTATTACAACAAATTTTAAGATATACAATGTTATATTAAAGTAAATTACCTATGAAAATAAATATCATTTATTTTATCGGATCGGATAGTGCACAATCAATCCGACATCCACCGAACGGGGGGAGAGTTCGATTTTGGGTCAGCTGTTAAGCGGCCGTTTTAAGCTTTAATTTGTGGCATTACGCCGCTGTTGCGTCCCGCCATTTAGAATAATGACGTCGTACATTCTGCGCGCGAAATTGTACGACCGTTTTATTCAATCCAAGTTACGCTTGAAGAAATGTTCGGTGGTAAAAGACAAAATAATTTAGGTTTTATAACAGTTGAATACGTTTTATAAATTACTATGGGCCCAGCTTTGCCCGGGTAATACAGTTTATATTTACTTACATTATTTTTCTTTCATACTTGCATCCAGTCATTACCTAGTTGCAAAAACTAACAATTAGAAATATCTATTTCGAAGGACGACCGAATTACTATATTTTATTTAAATATTTGATTTCTCACCCAATTTACAAATAAAAAACTTATTATGCAACAAAACCTTCCTCAGGAATCACTCTACCAGTTGTTGAAAACTGTAAGGAAATCCGTCCGGTACTTTTTGAGTTTATCGCGAACAGACAGACGGATGCGACGGGGAACTTTGTTTTATAATATTTAGAGATATAGTATAGGAATTATAAAATTTCTATTTTGACCAAAAGCTTGTTAGTTTTTAATAATAGTATGTGTGAATGGCTTCAATCCAACTAAGAATACTAATGTATGATACGAATTGATTATGACAGATGAACATATTTTATTGCAATTTTAAAAAATGCCATATTTTCTAGACCATATATGAAAAAGAAGACATTTATATAAAAAAAATTTAGTGAATAAGGGTGGGAGAACAATAGTTTGACCGAGGAGGTGCCAGCGCCGCCCTCATAATCCGCTATAAAGCATTTATTGTGTTTCGGTTGGAGAGGTGCGGTTGCCGGCTACACTTTGAAGCGAGGCAACAATCTTAGTCCTCAAGAGTACCAACGCATCCACGTTCGAGCTCAGATGGGATTTCAGTCGTGTTCGTGGTGGTGCGTGCTCTTTTGCTACTCTTCTCACATAAAAATCTATTTTAAATCTAGACAATGGCCACTTATCCACCGACTTTTAAACTACGTTTTCCCTATTTTCACTTTCCTCTCCAATTACAACATCCATATATCTTAATCTAACATTATAATTACCAAGATAGTTAAAAATACCTTTTGTCCGTTCGCTTCGATGCATGCCGTAATTTACTGTAATTACTTACTCATAACTAGATCTTGAGATAAGATTGGGAACACGCATACACATGTCTCAGTGCTTGTACAGTGATGGATTTGCAATTCAAAGCGGGTCTTTAATGAATTGCCGAATGCTAACACAGTACTCCTATACATGTTGCTTTAGGTAAACTGGACTGTGATTGCTTGCCGTAAATGACGAGATAGGTGCGTTTATAGTGCAACTGATTTCTAGGTACCAGTTTTATTCTTTGTATTTTGTAATATCCTGCTAGTTTTCATTAGGCTGCATCTTGGATATCTTTCATAGTGATTTATCTCTCTAATATTTCACTAGTATTTTTATTCACAACGATGTAGATACCGGTCTAGAATTTCCGTTTATAGAAGGAGCAGCCCTACTGATACGCGATCACTGCTACTCAATGTGTAACTTAAACAGGCTGAAGTCCTATATGGTATTGACTAGAGATGCATTACTACTCTTGAGAACTAAATAGCGTTGTATCGTTTTAGGGTCATCCTGTCCATATAATTTATAGTACCCGATTTATTCTGATCAAAAGAACCACATTTCTGGATATGTGTGTGTGTGTGTAAGATAGAATCCTGGATGTATAAAGAGAAAGGACCCAGAGATCAACACACAGCCGACTTCGCTAAAACTAGAATCGTAAAATTTTGCAAACAGATTCGTTATACACCGTAAGTGAGAACTAAAAAAGGAATATTCGACGAAATTTCCATCCCCAGAGGGGCAAAATACAATATAAAAATTATATGAAATATTTAATACTATAGCCATATATCATAAATTTATTCACTGACCTCTTGATATACTAAAAAAATACTTGATATCAAAAGTTAAGTATAAATAACAAATGCAGTATGTACATAATTCGTTACATGTTCATGTATCTTCAGTAAATTAAATTCATAATTTCGGAAAAATATGTAGAAAATACAATAAACTTGCCCATTCTTTCATCGCACCACTCGCCGAAGGATGAGGTTCCATCCACATCAATTGGACTCGTGGCGGTCCTCCACGGGTCAATTTGCACGGTCGTTTTTGCCATGGACGTGCAGGATGTGGAATGAACTTCCTCCTGAGGTATACCCGGAGCGCTATGACATGGGGATCTTCAAGAAAGGTGCAAAAAGAGCTCTCTTTCAAAGCCGGCGATGCATTGGCGATTCCTCCGGTGTTGCAGATGTCCATAGGCGACGGTGATTGCTTTCCATCAGGTAGCCCGTCTACCTTTATCGCTAGGCTAATATATAAAAAATATTTTTTTCCTACCTGCTTGAATTTAAAGTGAAACTTTACAACCGCTTTACTGTCATTCGGAATGGCAATAAACACGATACTACAACGTTTATATACATTTAATTTATAAGTATATTTCTTTATGTTGGAAGAGTAGCAAACGAGCATGCCAGCCACCTGATGGTAAATCGCAGCCCATAGACCCCCATGTACAATCACAAACATGACTGGAATCCTATTGAAGTTCGAACATACATGCGTTGCTACCCTTAAGGGCTAAGATGGTCGCTTCGCTTCAAACCGCACCACTCCAACCGAAACACAAGTTATTCTTTACGGCGAATTACGCGGGCGATGGCGGTACCTCCCCGGTCGAATTATAGTTCTCTCACCTTTTGATTTTTTATATGAAACTATTTAGGAAATTTGAAAAAAAAAGTAATACGAATACTCAAAAAATATACCTTTGTATTAATTAGTCGATTATTGTACAGTTCTACGCATTATGAGTTCGGCTCCCGTCTTTCTAATTTTAAAGCTTTGACCGCCTATCAATTGTAACTCACGGATTTTTAAGGAATTAAATAATAGTTTATAAAATCCAAAACTAATTTGCGGAAGCAAGTAAAAATATATTTGTAATGCGACGACAAAAACATAATGACATAATATAGAAAATATTGACACAGATAATAACAGTTTATATTCAACACTAAATACAGATAATAATTTTTAAGGTGGAAGAGCCGTTAGAGCTCGCCCGGGGCGGTACCAACGCCACTCTCATAACCCGCCGGAA
>DWON01003886.1:0-17180 GCA_018251015.1 Phocides pigmalion okeechobee | reverse complement strand
TACCTTTTTTTTTAGATGGATTTTTTTATAAAAGCGTGTTTTTTAGTTTTATTTAACTATTTTTTTTCTTTTTTTTCATATAATTGCATTGCTATCGGTCCTTGATACATGTGCAAAGTTTCAAATTAATCAAACATCTGGAAATTGGTGAAAATTATGCTCAAAGATTCCGTTACATACATAGATACAACACAAGCTAATAAAAGGCGTGTTAAAAAGACTCTCGGCACTCTTTTTAAATCACTTATCGATAACATATAAACTAATCAATATAACTTTAAAAAGATAGTGAGCTCACGTGACAATTAATCGTGTGTGTCGGAAACCCTACACTACCATTTACACAAAATTCCGAGTAAATAAAACTATTATATGGGAATTACAAATAGCCCAATGAAATTGGCTCAATCCCAGGCTTTCTAATCATTTAAATGGTCATTAATATCACAGTATATTTTCGGCATAGGACCCTTTTTACTGTATTTATTTATTTATTCGGAATTTGATTATTAAATTTCCCAGAAAATTCAATAAATGAATTGCTTGTCTTGCGAAGCCTACACTTAGGAAGTGCAACTCGAAATCGAACCTCGGGAAAGCAAATGTTCTTATTTACAATTTGAAACTACGTTCGCAATGGATATTCCTTTAAAATCAAAAATCAAAATCAAAATATTTTTATTCAAAGTAGATTCTTTACAGAACTCTTTTTTAACGTCAATAAACTACCACCGACTCGTAAGGTGTTTCGTTTTGGAGAAGAGTCGGCGAAAGAAACTTTAAAAATTGTTGTTAATTAAAAAATTCTCAACATACAACAGTTCGTTTTAACTAAATAATTAGAACAGAAATACATATGTATTTTCAACAATGAAAATATTATGGTCACGTCCCTTCAAAGTGTAACCGGCAACCGCACCTCTCCAACCGAAACACAAGTAATGTTATACGGCGAAAAACAGGGATGGCGATGGCGATGGTACCTCCCCGGCAGAACTATAGTTCTCCCACCTTTATTAACTATAATAATTATCATTTTATCTTCATACACGCGTTCCGCTTGCATTGACAACTTTTATAGAAAATATTAATTTGATATTTAACCGCTTTCGATATAATACATGGATTTTACTGAATAACACTACTGTTTTGTATCAAACTTACATGTGGTAGCGTTTGCAAGGTGGTAGAATTATAGTTAGATGGGATGGTATCACCGCCCTCAAAATCTGCCGGAAAACAGTACTTGAGTTTCGGGTTTCAGAAGTGCGGTTTTTACACTTGCAGACGATGTGACCATGTCAGTCTTCAGGAGCAACACATCTGTACACGACATCAAATAGTACTTTAGTCTTGTTTGAAGTTTGATGTCCACATTGCAGAAAACTTTCTTTGGTCCTGTTTGATGATCGACGTTAATGTCCATATTTCAGAGACCATTTAATAGATATAAATCAGATAGATAGCTCCTTTGCTACCATTTTAAGATAAAAAAAAACTTTAATGAGAGTTTTGACTCGCTACATACGTAAGCTATAAGTAGGGTATTAAATGTTGTGTGAATATCTATTCAATGTAGTGCAAATACTGATATTAATTTATTAAAACTTACGTAGTTTCGTCTCGCTTCGTCTCTTCACTCTCAATTTGATTAAACACGACGATATGCACTGTAACAAAAAATATATAATTAATTAACCTAAATGTAACATGGATAAAAAAATAATTAAAGCCTAACACAAATAATCTACAGGGAGTTTGTGCCCTTGCGATATACTAATAATGCTGACAGGATTCCCATGCTGAGTAGCAATCGCGATTATCTAGACAAGATTTGAACCACACCTTTTGTTAACAGCAACATGTTCAAGTAAGACTAATTGTTTGAAAAAATCTTTTAACACGAAACATTTGTTAAAATGGCTGTGTAATAAAATAATGGCCAGTGGTATTATTAATTAATTATTGTTTCGACGTATTTTGAATACTATGTGTATGTCAGAAATTAATCAATTTTGTAAAGAAATATATAACAGCTTTGGAGAGTGTGTGGAATAATTAAAAAAATACATCCAAATTCCAATCACATCCCTTTGTTTCAAATAATTATGAGATCCTCAATTCGGTTGTATTTTCTTTTTTATGTTTCTTACCGTATGACTCTTTACTTTGTTAATCGATTTAGAAAATTCTTCTTTCATTTGACATGGCCTACAAACATAGGGGATGATATTTGCATTGGAATTAAGTTACATTACAATTGTGTAATGTATGTAAGAATGTACAATTAATACAAAAAATACATTTGAAGGAAATTAGCAGCCCTAAGGGTAGAAAGCCGGAATTGCGATTTCTCTGAAGTCGTTTCTTTTATGAGATATTTAACTAATATCGTCGAGGTACTTGTATATTTTACTATCTAACGGGTACTCATGAATAACTCTTTCAAACTGCCGATTAGAAAATAAATTCGTTAATCTTGAGTATCTGTTACATTACAAAATCCTTTTTTTAGATAATTATTTTTATATCAGTTAAGAACAAAATAGGATATCTCACCTCATGTATGTGACTAAGTACTTCTTCTTTTGTCATTTCGTCTAATTTCGTCTCATTCACGTCCATGATTTCGTCTGCTAATTCCAAGTTGTCGAAATTACCCGCCGACGGCGATCCTAGGATGAAACAAGGACAGTTACTGGGTTTCCAAGAAAAATCAAGAGCATGCAGTCCACGTGTTGGTAAGTAGCTCTGCAGCCCTTGGCCATCCACGTACACCCTCAAACAGGCCTCTCTTAACTGAGCTCGTACGTAGATGCGTTGCTACTCCTGAGGACTGAGATGGTCGTCTTGCTTGTAAGTGTAGGCAACCACTCTTCTCATACCGATACACAATTTGGTTGTATATAGCTACCTGTACCGCGAGCTACTCTATTATTTATCAAAAATCACTTATTCAATAGTAAACATCTTTGCGCCAATGAACAGATTAATCTACATAGGTCTGTAAAACGAAACGGAGCAGATAGAAAATTAAATTTTTAAGCAGTAAGTATGCAGCATTAGTAATGATAACTTGTATTATAATTTTTTTATAGATTACAACAGTAATATAGTTAACTTATACGGTTAATATCTTCATCTATCGACTAATTGCTATTGAAACAGCGAGGTCCTGGTGGCTGATCACATTCTAGGGTGACACTTGAAAGAGACAAGACGCGCTCGACCAAACGTAATAAAGGCTAACCCGATTTAGACGGAGCTTGCAGGCAGTGGTAGAACATTTTGTAGGAATGACAGGCTATTTTTATACACTTATAAATACACTGAGTTCCTGAGTAAAATTATGACACTGTGCACAGCGCTGTGTCTACGCAGATAAAAGCCCCTTTAACATTATACTTAAATTGATTCGTGAATTATCAGTATTAGAGCCTGGCTCATAATCAGTTTACAATATTTCTTTTCAACTTAAAATACACTTAAGCTGATACTTTGTACAGATTTATAATTATAGTGTAGTATTTTCCGAGTATCTAATCCGAAAGTGGTACTTAATTTAATGTTTTTACGACTGCTCTCAGAATAGCACCACTTATTCCGAAATAATGAAAAAAGAAACATTTAATGATAGACTTAATATTTTCAGAATGGTGTTTAAAAAAAAACTAAATATATGGATAAAATGTAGTTCTCCAACTGTACGCCAATCTAGAACGCTAATCATACATTAAACATTAATTTAAACTATGTGCCTTATTGAATACGTGCAATCTATTTTTTTAATTAAATTCTCTATAGTTTTATTCGATTATATTTACAATGATAAAAATCTTAAAACTAATTACAATAAAAACCTAACCTGAACAATCTAAAGGGAGACCGTGCCTATGCGGCATGGTTCCAAGAACACTAGCTGCATGCAATGCAATTTAATTAATTTTATTTTATTTATGTAGTAATTATTGTAATATAAAGGCAAATGGCATTTTCTAACAGGTAATTGTGGGTCATAATAAAAATATTTACTGAACTTTGAAATAATAGTGATTTCTCTTCACATATAATTTTAATAATACACTAAATATGTTGCAAGATAAATAAGCATACATAAATGTACACACTGATGGTTGAGTTACAGTTTTACTGGGGAGGTACCATCCGCCCTCATAATCCGCCGTAAAGGTGTTGCAAACCCTTATGTTGGTTGGAGCTGTGCGGATGCAAGCTCACTTTGATACAAGGCGACCATATTAGCCTTGAGGTGCAAAGCGGCTGTCTACATGCGATCTCAGATAGGATTTCAGTACCGTCTGAGATAATATTTGGATGTGTATGGGCTGCAGTAACCTAACATCAGGTGATATGCATGCTCATGTGAACAAATAAACAAGTTACAGTTGAAATAAACTTACCGTATAGTTTGATTTTGTTATCTTTTGTTTCTACAACAATTATCACATATCCCTCCAGGTCGACAGATTTTGATTTGACTGTTGTCATTTTATCTATTGCATTTATTTGCGTGGTCGGCGCGTTAAACGTATTCATCGTGAATGTTGTAACTAATTAACTGAATAACAAATTATTTGTACGTTATATAGAAATAAATATAAAATTATCTTCGCGGTACGCGAGTGGTATTATTTTCCTTAATTCATCCCAACGTTTCCGCCAACACCATTTTAGGCAGAACATGCGTTTCGGGACGTATCTTCTGCCAAACATTTTGCCAATAACACACATAATCTAAACATCAACCTGGTGGAAGCAATTCGGCCATTGTAGACTTGTTTTTGATATTCCGACGAATAATAACTAAACACGTCAGTAAGCATCTACGAAACACGACATTTGGAGCCGGATATCGGAAAGATTTATATCATTTTACACAATTATCCCCGCTTTTAAGGCGTATCAGCGGAGTTTTCATTCGGTTTTCACTGTCATGTCACGTTTTCGCTGTTAAGTTCGGTTTGCACTGGTTTCGCGGTGTTCGATTACTATTATATATTATTTATACGCGCAAGCATTGAACGGACATTAAAACATTTTTTGGTATTTAAAAACTAAAGTTTAAAGGCGTATAAGCGTGTTTGTGAGATTGAGAAGCGGTTCCACGTCCCGCGGGCTGGGTGGTCGCCGCGAATGGATACGGCCATCCCATTTTCGCACGATCAATAATGCTCCCTACCCAGCATCCCTACAACACTCCCACAGATATAGTAACGTACAAACTGTCATTTTTGCAACATTTTTGTTTTTTTTTTTCAAAAAAATATTTTTATATTATATGAGATTATAATAAAAAACAAGGATTCAAAATTAACCTTGTCTTTTGAAAAAAAAGGATTCGGTTTAGAAATATTTGTAGGTCCCACCGAGATTTGAACTCGGATCGCTGGATTCAAAGTCCAGAGTGCTAACCATTACACCATGGGACCTCTGTTAAGCAGTGTTGAAATTAAAGTATAAATGCAATATACTTAATTATTGTTATTGTAAATGAAAATTAAAATAAATTGCCTTTCAAAATTCATTTATTTTTGTGAATAATAATAATAAGTAATCAGAATCAACAAAAGATTAGTTTTTTAAATGTTAATATCCATACACGCTAATAGATGGCATTGTAGGTTGCAAACGAAGCAGTAATTCATATCGTGGTTTTCTATTTTCTCCCTTACATAGCGACATCTACATGCTACAGTAAACATCCGATTTTTATCAGTATATGAAACTTAATATTCGTATTTTTAATTCCCACATTTGATGTTATTTTAAATTTGCCCATAATGAGATAATTATAAATTTATAATAAAAATATTGTTGATCGACATACCTTATAATATTATATTATTACTGAATTTTCTACTAAATAAAAGTTATGCACAACTTTTTATATAGTAACATTGTGTGACAGTTTGTCACTGACTTCGCTGTGGTATGGTTGTCATTTCGTCCGTCTATCGAATAACGTGATAGATGAATGGATAATAATTAACATTACCACAGCAAAGAGAACGCAGCTCGCGTAATTTCGAAATCTGTAGTCGCGCGCGTGTCTGGCAGAGAGTGGATTCCTGATCAGCAATCGGACAGGACCGCCATGATCGATGTGGGAAACAAAGATGGCGGAATAATACGGTGATCATAACCAAACGTTGAGCGGTAGTTATGTTCTGTGGTGGGCGGAGGTCGCAGCCGTGTCGCGGCGCCTGAGCGAAGAAGGAGGCGATGGCGGCGCGGCCGGGGTGATGCCACCGCGGTCAGCGGCCGGCCGCGCGGCTATGGCGGCGGAAGAGGATCGTCCGCCGCTCGCTCTGTTTACTGCCGTGTACGACTACGTAGCGCAGGGGGAGGACGAGCTGTCGCTGCGCCGTGGCGAGATCGTGGAGGTTCTGTCCAAGGACGCGAACATCTCTGGTGATGAAGGCTGGTGGACGGGCAAGATCAGGGACCGCGTGGGTATCTTCCCCGCGGTCTACGTGACGGAAGAGGACCCGCTGGCGGTGTCATCGGTCATCGGGGACGTAGACCCGCCGCGGGTGTCCTTCTCCGAGCTAAGCTTGGAGGAAGTGATAGGCGTCGGAGGCTTCGGCAAGGTGTACCGCGGTTACTGGAACGATGAAGTGGTGGCGGTCAAGGCGGCGCGGCAGGACGCGAACGAGGACATCGAAGTGATAAAAGAGAGTGTGCTGCAGGAGGCGAAACTTTTTTGGATGTTGCAGCATGATAATATAGTGTCGTTGAAGGGTGTGTGTTTGGAGGAGCCCAACCTGTGTCTGGTGATGGAGTATGCGCGCGGGGGGCCGCTGAACCGTGTACTGTCGGGCCGTAAGATCCGGCCAGGCATCCTGGTGGACTGGGCCATTCAGGTGGCGCGTGGCATGGCCTACCTGCATGTCGACGCACCCATCTCCCTCATACACCGTGACCTCAAGAGCTCCAATGGTATGTATTCATTATTTTGCTATTAATGGCATATTAAATATTTATGATTTTGTTCATTACACTTTTCTCTTAGAGATCTCCAAAACTGATACTGATTTGTCTTGGACTGCTCAAACTTGTACGGCATTCATATTGGATCTCCATTACAATTGAATCCTTTAAGTTATAAGCAATATTATTACCTATGTAAGTTGCCTGTTATAAATGCCTTTATATTGTCTAGTAATTTATTTTACGATAACTTTTAAATATTTCTTAAATCAGACACCAGTTTACATCGCCATACTGTACAAACATTGTTACGAATGCAAAATAATTGTAATTATTTAGTGTCTATTATTATATTACTATTCTCAATGGATCTATTTTATTTATCCACTTATAGAAAATTTAATGTTATAGATTAATTCGGTACTGATGTGCATAGCAGACCCAGTCAAAGATTAATATTATAATTAACCATTAAATCTCCTTGTATTGTAGTAGATGTTGGAGATATGATTACATGTTGTACAATATGTTAAAAGTTCAGTATACAACGCAGCTTGCCGACCAAACCTAGTAGTGTCATAAAAATCAGAAGATTAATAATTCTTGGACAATTAGGTATTACACAAAGATATTGAAATATTAATTGACTGGCCTTGAGTGGGCCATAATTATTGTTATAATACAAATTAACCTCTATCTTATTTAAAAAATTATATCATTTCATAACAAATAGAAAGACAACATAAAAGCAAACATATATTTTTTTGGCTCCATGCCAGTGCATCTTAAAATTTTCTATTAGTATGCATGTTCGAAGAAAATTATGTTCAATATTCAATTTTTTTGTTTTAATCTTAATAATCTGTTCTTACTTCAAAATTTAATGGTGGCCCATAATCAGGGTATCAGATGTTTCCACGTATTTTTTGTCATTTACTTTATGTGAGAAAGTAGCTTGTCACAAAAGCTGGTTATGTTAAAAAAAAAATCCCTCCACAAAAACTACAAAATACCCACCTGATGTTTAGTAGTAGGTGTAACCCATTGACATCTTCAAACCTCAAACAGAACTGCAATCCTGTTGGAGAAGATTTCAGTCCTGTGTGGTTCATATAAAAATGTTTTGCTTAGTTGGAGCTCTGAGTGATTGTCCTTTGTAAATGTAGCTGGCAGCTGCACTTCGCACACCAATATGCATGAGTTTCTTAGTTCTGTTATAACCTACCTCTATGTCTGACAAACATTTTGAATTATAACTGGGATAAATAACATGATTGATCATTAAAAATATATGTTCCACAAAATGCTGTCAGTCTGAACTGTGACAAAATATCTATTATGATGAATGAACAATAGAATGTCAACTGATTGTGAACCCAGTTTCTGGTCTATTGTATAAACATAATTGGGTATCCTTGACCATCCTTGTCGGAAGATGTTATTGCCCCCAATTAGGTAGTACATTGCCTATCCTTGAAACTCCATATCAGTAAGGTCATACATTCCTTATTTCTTTTACCTTTAACAGGAAATAATAAATTCCAAGCTGATAATAGTAATGCTAAGTGCTGATACAATGTCTAATTTTAGCATCATTAAAAGTTACCTGAGATTTACAATCACTTCTGTATCTATTTTATCTAAAGTATTCTCTAATGCTATTGTTCAATCTTGTGCAAGATTAAATAGTGTAGGAACACTGTAAACTCTATATTTAGTTCATGCCGTACTAACTTTTGAATGAAATTAAATAAATGTTTACTATTTTTGTCATAAATAGTAAACAAGCACTTTGGGTGCACTCTGCAATTAGATGGGTAACCATTACAAGCAAAATTTTATACAAACTTCTATACTTTAGAGGGCATGTTTAGTAATGGGGCCAACAGTTGCTATTGTAAGATAGCAGCATATATGAGTTTTGAGAACACCCTATTGGATTAAGTACTAATCCATATCTCCACCGATATGCATTGCAGAAGTATGGTGAAATATGCTCCAAATCTACATATCTTGACAAACACACCCTTGACTTGAATTGAGCCATAAAATAGGGTTGCAGCTAACTTTTATTTATATTACAATTTTGAACTTAGTTCCATCTATCTTTTCGCACTTTGTATTAACTGAAAAATCTGATTATTATTCATTGGTAATTATTAAGAATTGTTTGGTTTTTTATTCAGGATGTTATTTGGCACTATGTTATTGAACTTGCATTCAATTCAATTCACATTGGAATAAGTATATTTTCTGTTATAATCCTTTACTGATTGTAAATTCTAAATTAGTGTAATGATTAGCGTAATTAGTTATGTGTAACTAGTAATTTTGTTTTTCTCAATATAACACAAATTCAGTTAAACATGAAGCCATTGTTAGTCCACTACTTATTATGAGCTTTTTCTCACAATGAAAAAAATTGAACCACAGTCCAGCAAACTAAGTGTTGACTGGTAAACCTTTACAAACTTTAGAAATTAACGTGTTTCTTAACGCTTTATTTATTTTTCATTTATTTATTTACATATTTACACACCAACAGCACTACACTTTCTTTCATGATTAAAACAAGTAAAAAGGTGGGAGAACTATAGTTCGACCGGAGAGATACCTCTGCCGCCCTCATAATCTGCCGTAAAGCATTACTTGTGTTTCGGTTGGAGAGGTATGGTTGCTCGCTACACTTTGAAGCGAGGCCACCATCTTAGTCTTTAGGAGTAGCAACACATCTACGTTTGAGCTCCAATAGGATTTTGGTCATGTTGGTGGTTGTACATGGATGTCTATGGTTTGCATGCTCGTTTGCTACTCTTCTCACATAAAAAAAGACGAGTTGGATAAATTAAAGAGCTAGGGATTAGAAGCCAGGTACCCCAGAGACTGGAATATTATCTCCCGTCCATTGCTGCTTAGATTAATCCATTCCATAAACCAGTTACATTAATACATTCCTTAAAGCCATTGATGCAGCTGATGTGAAATTTCATTAAAAGATTGATTGATAGAGAACTATGATTGAGTGTACCAGTTATTGAGGTGCTTAGCTGGTCCTTATCAACAAAATCAGTATGGCCCTTATGCAACGGTGTCATATTGTTCCGCCCACACAAGCTATTAATATTAGTTAGTACTCACTCCCACTCTACAATATGTATCAATCAGAATTTTAAATATTAATGTTTGTTTTGAAAGTTCCAATTTCTTATCTACTTGTGACAGCATCTGATGGGTTAATTGAAATAAACTCTTTTTTTATTTTAATATGTACCAAAATTCATATTAAAGTATCTTTATGAAATTTTTTCAATACCTTTTTCCACAATATAGATATTATTGTTTTCATTGAAACTTATGACTATTAAGGGCACTTCAGACTACTTTCTTTTCACCTTGTTTCACATTTAATTGCCGATGCTAGGTTAGTTTGTAATGGTATACCTTATATACTTAAACTTATAATATATCTAGAATCACCAGATACCTATAGACATTAATAAGCTAGTTTAATACAGATGAACATAAATATACTGGCAACTTTTCGACATAAGTGTTAATACAAAAAAAAATGATACCATTTAAAGCAACAAATATATCCCAGAAAGTCTTCCAGTTATAGAATCATTGTAATCAACTACTTAAATGATAAACACATGTGGATCTGAAACGGCTTGAGCTCAATTTGCCCCAATAATTTAAGTTATTATTTGTGAATTACATTAAAAAAAATGAATGTGTGTTTTGCAGTTTCCTTGGCCGCCGTTTCTTTAAAACAAAACATTTTACGAATCGATGTTAGGTTTATTGACGTTCAAAGAGATTTGTGTAAAGAATCTACTTCGAATAAAAATATTTTCATCTTGATCTTAAATCGGTCGTATGGTTTTCGCATGAAGCGGTAATATGTAGACAAATATTATGAATTCTGATTCTGTATCCATTATAATGACTATTGTAATTAAATTAACAATTTGTAAAATTACAGTTCGACCCGGTCGATAGCCTAGTCGGTCGCCAGCCTCTTTAACCACCTTAAAAATTCTTTGGCTATAGAGGTGCAGTTTCTAGCTTCAACTAGAGGAGACCATCTCAGTCCTCCGAAGTAGCAACGCATTTTTGCACGACGTTAGGCAGGACGTTAGTCCTGTTTAAGGTTGGAATTGAATGTCCATCGGCCACAAAGGTCATTAAAATCGGTTGGTCTGCATGCTCGTTTACTACTTATCCAGGAATAAATGTACAAAAGGTCCATTTCGTTTAGTTTATGTACAGAATAACTAGTTAATTGTGGTTTATATAGTCAGCCTTATAAGAAATAATTCGTAGCAGCACTCTTTCGCTTCCGCCCCCGGCCAGATCCCGCTGCGCAAATCAATCAGCTGAAAGCTTCCCGTCATCTCGTTGTTTCCTGCCACCCGGTGATTTGAATCAATCTTCATTGAGATTCTATTGTTTATTGTGAATTCGAATTTTGGGTACTCGAAACATTTTTTGAGAATACAAATGGAATTACGATGAAAGAAATGCAAATCAAAGACGATAAAATGTTTCGCCTCTCGCATTTGCAAAGTATTAATGTTTTTAGTTAATTAGATGGTAGTATTAGACTTAATGGAATGGAAATACTGATGTTAATGGAACACGCTAAGTAAGTGGTACTTCTAGCTTACAGTTCTTCTATCGACTGTGCTCATTTCCCCTATAATGTAGGTCGACGCTTAGAAAATGGTTGCACCATTCTGGATAGTACAGTGCAGTTAATGTTGAAAAAAAAACAGCAAATGAACGTGTAGGAATCTGATGGTCCCTACAGCCCATGGACACTACGTCCTACCTCAAACAAGACAAGTCCAGCTTGACGTCGTCTATAGATATGTTGCTGCTCCTGATGACTGAGATGACTGCTTCGCTTGTAAGTATAGCCAGCATCGGAACCGTTCTAACCGAAACAAGAACAGCAGATTATGAAGGCGCCGGTGGTTACCTCCCTGATCGACCCAAAGTTCTACTATTTGTCATAGCTTACAGTTGTAATATAATTGCTTTTTTTAACGCATAATTCTATTTGCAAAATTTCAGGATTTTACATCGTTGATCTCTGGATCCGTTAGTCACTTTTCAGTATACATTGATAAGGGATTATTTTTACCCATTTCCCTATTAAACCTAAAAAGTCTCATTGAAAACTTGGCATTCTTTTTTCACAAGGACAAGTTAAAAGTGGACTTTTATAATTGACTAGTTATTAACGCACAATTTAATATAAGTGCTACTATAATAAAATACGTTACGAAACTCAGCTTTGACCTCTTTAAAGTTCAAACGAAGAGAACGCCGCAGGCGACAGATGGCAAATTTAATTATATGCAACGCACAAGTCGGGTGTCCGTCGCGAAACGTGAAATGGCGCCCGACGTATTTCGTTAAATTAACGTTAATATGTTTCTCCGTTTTTGGGAGTATAACGCGTGAGAAACAGGACGTTTCGACTGACGACCGCTCGAAGCTGTGTGATGAGCGGAGCGTTTTTTATGGGAGAAAAGGTAGCAAACGAACATGCAAACCATCTGATGTTAAGTAGTCGCCCATAGACATTCACGTGCAGCCACAAACATGACTGCAATCCTATCTAAGCTCAATAGATACGTTGCTACTCTTGAGGACTAAGATGGTCGCCTCGCTTCAAAGTATAGCCGACAACCGTACCTCTCCAACCGAAACACAAGTAATGTTTTGCCGTGAAATATGAGGGCCGCGGTGATGCCTCCCCAGTCGAAATATAATTAAAAAAAATACATTAGCTAATGCTTGCACCTAACATCATAACGCTAATTAAAAATATATGTAACCGTATTCTATTCGTGCCTCGATGTCTGCATGTTTTCTTAACGTTTCCCTTTTAGTAACGCAATACCTTTGTTTCGTGTAAGCCCCACTCATTAGCATAACATGCCATGCTTCAAACCTACAGCTTTCCATTAGAAGTCAAGGTTAAATAAGTATGTTCGTCTAACCAAGGTTATTTACTGTGTAGCGTTTAACTGCAGGCTTGTTTTATATGTATATATTGATATAAATTTGAAGTTGTTTGTTATATTAAAGTAATAGAGTGCGTGTAAAAGTGTATGCGATATACAAAACAAATTCACATTTTTTTGTCTGGCTGTTTGCTCCGAGTAATCTTTGAAATGATTGAATCGATTTCAACGGGACGTTTACTAGCAAATAGGTGAGGTTTAAAGGAGTGACTTGACATATTTTATTTTAGGATTTCTTACAAAAAATATAACCCATAGAATGTAATGGGGCCCATCCAGGATTTAAGCGGAAATCGCACTGACAGATAGCATAGTTAGCCATAAGTATTAAATGTTGTGTTTAGGCGTAACCACGAGCCATGTAACTGATTCGAAAAATCGGCAATTATAAAAGCGTAAATCGTAAAATGTAGAAAACCCGCGATTATATAAATTTAAAATCGTTAGTTATAAGTAACTAATGCTACATTTATTTTAGAACAGAACAGAACAAAGCCGCGGACACAGTTTGTGGACGATATATTTTATGGCCCTCTACTACTGACCTAATACAACGTTTGATAAATTCTATTTTGGGACCAAAAGAGTGGGTAGGCAGATATTTTTTACTTGTAACCGTTAGCCGAGCCAGATCTAAATAACAGAAGGCGCCCCGTTACACCGTGTACTTAATTAATTGATCAATATTCATATTTTACTATTTGATTTTATGTATATTTATGTTTTAATGACATTTTTATTTCCGTTTGTTAATTATTGCTATTTATATATGCGTAAAGTTTTATTTATTTTATGTATTATGATACCAAAAAGGTTCTATTGCAACTGCTTATTTACAATCTCTACTTACTGAGAAATTTTTGAACGTCAATAAACTACCATTGTAAAGCGTTTTGTAAAACATCTTTTTAATCTAATAGATGTTTTACAAATAAGATATTGACAAAAGAAATGGTAATAGGTTGATTGATCATCATTATAAATGGCGCAAAATGCAAATATCGCACAATACAATATGCTTAGACTTAGGGACTCGTGTGTTCACTATATATCTACAGATATAATGTGTATTATGCATCAATGACATTTAAAAGGACTGCTGAGAGTTTTTATTCACAGACTATTAAAAATAAATGCTGAGTATTTTTTCATGCCGGCTTTTTTCTTCCGACCTAAAAACCAATAAAATGATTTTACATGGAAACTTTGATATTCATTAACACTTTGACTCCGAAACTCATATACATATGTGAGTCAGGATTGCGGGAGGCGGCACTAAACTGAAGCACTTTTCTCTAGACTGGAGATGCGCCGACAATTCACACAAGTATTGTATTTTTTGTATCGGTGTATAAGAATATTGAGAAAACACATAGAAATATAGGGGGCGCTTCGAGCATCAGAAGCGACACCGCTGCAGGGTACAACCAAATATAAAGTTAGCGACTTATTCAATTAAACCATCAGGGCAATCTAGTGTTACAATCATAATAGCAATCACATCGCTAAATGACAATAGAAATTGCTAAAGTCGGTGTATGAAACAAAGCGGTCCGTGTACCGCGAGGCATCTTTTTATAATAAGTTCAGGTAAAACGAAATAGGCAAGTGGGGCGATCAGGGGATGTCGTCCGATTCGATGACAATATTTTTTTTCCAATCTACCTTATTTTTAGCGCAACTACCCTATTTTTCTTGAGAGCGACAACAATATTAAATTGACTGGTGCTTTTATTGCAATAATACAAAAAATACTCGCTCCGTAATGTTCTGTATCCATACCATATAAAGGTACGACTGATTGCGATCAGTTCAATCTCGTATTAAGGGTTCGGCCACACGGTGCATGTGTTTAGTTGACATAATCAACTGTGCAGTCGGGTTTAGTCTAGACTGCACAAATTCGGCTGCAGTTGTGTGGCGTCTACGCGCGTCAATTGTGAATTGCGCGTAGTATTAAACTAATTTTAAACTGTTCACGTTGGGAGAACTGTAGTTTGACCGGGGAGGCATAATCCGCCGTAAAGCATTACTTTTGTTTTGGTTGGAGTGTTGCGGTTGCCGGCTACACTTTAAAGCGAGGCAATCGTCTTAGTCGTCAGGAGTAGCGACGTATTTACGTTCGAACTCACATAGAATTTCAGTGGTGTTTGTGGTGGTACGTAGATGTCTATGGGCTGCGATTATTTAACCTTACGTGGTTTGTAAGCTCGTTTGCTACTCTTCTCATATAAAAAAAAACTTCCACCTCCACGTCCCATGAGGGCCCTAACAGACAAATTACGTACCAATAGTAGTAAAAATGTTAAAAAATGGAATTCCAATAAATTGAAATTTAAGCTCGCAAAACCTAGTTCTACGTATTATTAATTTGTCGACGTCATTGCGTCCTATCTCTCTGTTAAGATCGTCAGTCCGTCTGTTGTTGCCCTAAGAGTCGAAATGTCTCCGGTCGCTCAACCGCCGCGTACCGGTGTCGTGTAAGACATGTTAACAACCATGATCATCATTAAGTCACCGCGTCGTTCTCGGTGATGATTTTGTAACGTAGTCATTTTGTAACTTTTATGTAGAATGAAGTGAATTCGCTTCGTATTTTCACCCGATTTCAAAAAATTAAACAGGTTTCCAAACCATTTATTATTATTTAGTTTAGTTATTTATTGTTTTGTATTTTTTGGAAGTGTATACTTTCGGATTGGACCCATTTGGAATTGGAAAAGAAAATACGAAAGTACACCCACCTCTTTATATGAAAGCTAAAGTACGTTAAAGCAGTACATTATGTTGTAAAATAACAAGAACCTGTAAAAAACGGACAATGTTCCACTTTTGCGTAATAGTAAGTATGGTAATTACTTTAATCTCATAGTTTTCTTGTTCATTCACTTTTATGGTCTGGAACCGTTTATTTAAATTTCTAATATGTTTTTGGTTTTAAAGCTATTTTATTAATTATTTCGCAACGAGCCGATATAATACAGGAAGTCATTGTTTGAGGTTACATGTCTAGCCTTTTTTATATAAAATGTAACTAGCAAACGAACATACAGACCGCCTGATGGTAAAACTACCCTCCATGGCGCTGCGTGCTCGTTTGTTGCTCTATCAAAATAAAAAGTCGTATTAAAATGTTATTGTTATCTTTGTAGAACATTTAAAGTCATGTCATGATGTAAATGCAATCCCCCAACACTCATTTACACGCTAAATTGCTCCCAAGTCGACGCTTCTTCTGTTAAATTCACTTGTGTTAACCCATTTTCGTATTTACCTGTACTTCTAAACGCTCTTGCTAAACAGATTTCTTTTAACTGCTGAAGGGTATTCTTATCTACCCTGTTCACTGTATCTAATTTGAAATATTCAAGTATTTTTTTGTATAAGAGTAAAATTGATGCAAAGATTGTTGAAATTCAGTCTAATCGTAAGTACTTAAAGGAAATATCTCGAGCTATGGACTTCATTAATGAACTAATTTCAAAACCTCTAGTTAAGGTTCCTATAATTAATTGACTTTTGTCAATTACACGACATTGTTCATTTTATATGCGAGAGAATTCTTCAAATTAGCATTCAGATCGCCTGATTTTAAGTAGTCGATGCGCCCCATGAGCATCCATGTAAACGAACCACGTAAACCTCAACCTAACCTGAAGATATAGTTGCGTTTTTACTCTTAAGGACTAAGGTAGCCGTTTAGCTTCTTTTATATGAGAAGAGTTGAAGTTGCAAATTGGCATGCAGGCACCCTGATGTTAAGTAGTCGCTGCCGCCCATGTATATCGACATACTACCTCAAACAAGACTAATCCTGAAGTCATGTGTAGATGCTTTGCTAATCTTGAGGACTAAGGCAGTCGCTACGCTTCTAAGTGTAACCGTGTGACCTGTCCAACCGAAACACGACTTGCTTGACTGCGGATTATCAGGTCGATGGCATCTTCACGGTTCCACCGTGGAGATGCTATAGTCGTACCAAATTCAAATATTTTATTTCATTATAAGGTAATAGATACACTTAATGAACGTCAAGGGTACAATGTAAAATTAGTTTATCGGCTTTGAGCGCCTGTTGGCTAAGGTTGACCGGGAGAAAAAAACCGGCGGAGAAATCTCTCGTTGACTTTCTCTTACCATTTGACAAGCATAACATGCTGGTTGTGGATTAAGTAATAGTGCCACACCATATAC
>DWON01003885.1:0-17181 GCA_018251015.1 Phocides pigmalion okeechobee | reverse complement strand
TTTTATTAAGGGGGTCCGTGAAAACTGTGCTTGATTTCCTAAGGGTCCGTGGACTGAAAAAGGCTGGGAAACGCTGCTTTAGAGGATATGAAATATCGTGGGCTTAGATTTATCTGTTCGTCCTAATATGACTGACTGGACGTCACGTCGACATACTGGACGAAAAAATATTAATTTGGTATGTACGTATGTACACACCTTGGTAATGCAATTCAGAAAATGAATCATAAAAATACAGAGAAAATAAGGACAACATAGCTTCATTAATATAGGTCAAAGAGAAATTCATGATTATCATAAATCTTAAAATTAGTTCAGGAAGCGGAATTATCTCGTGATAAATAAAATGCTTATAAAATGTATTAATTTTAGTGGGACTAGCGAGTCTAATTGGTCTAATTCTTGATTTTGAGTTTAATTTTATTTACATGATTTTCAAACATTTATGAACTAAGAATAGAAATCCTTACAATTTTTTTATGTTCAAAATGAAACAAGTTCAACACAATAAGCGTGACAAATGGGAACAAATATTTATAGAGATCATTTCGCAAAATTCATACAAAAATTTACTTATTTTTACATTTTATTCATATTAATAAAATATTTATTTATTTCCATACAAAAACGTAAGCTAAATAAAAACATACATTACTTTTATATCAATTCTCACATAGAACAGGTGGTAATTGTTTGTTGAGATTAGTTAATTACATTAATTCACATTTCTTATTAATACTTCATTGCTAGGCATTTGCACATAATTAAGGACATAATAATTATAAAAGAATAAGTGATTACGTGTCGGGTCATGTGTATTTTTAAGTAAATAACAAGTACGTACATATATAACACACTTATAGTTCTCATGTTCAATAGACTTTTTCCAGATGATTGATTTTTGTGATTGACCGTCAACGGTGACGATTTCAGATTTTTTTATAATTCAATATACACTCGTACGATGGTAGATTAACGACGGAACTTTGGTAAGGAAAAAATACCATGAAAGTACATTTTACATCCGACACATCCGACGTAAATAGGGTTCTAAATTTTTGTTTCAAATTTTGTATATTTACGTCGTTATCTTTAATGCATAGGAATACTACACTACATTGACACACTGACTAAATCATGTCAAAGCCGAGCAGTCACAATTGTAAGTTAACATTTGCACAAAATGGAATGTCTCCATAACTAGAGATGAACTATTTTAAACGCACCAAGAATATCTATATTTAAGAAATTAAACAGTTAAACACACACAATTTTCGCCGAGATTTAATATCACTGATTCATTAAAACTATTTTCACACTTAAATATTCTTCAACAGAACGGAACATCGTAAGGCGTTAGTCAGTCCTATTGTAATTTAATGTTCGTCGTTAACGTTTTTTAAAACCATTGTTTACAATAGCACAATCAAGACTTCTATAATGATATCAATATCAAAGCGGTATAAGAAACCAAATTATCGAAATATAAACAATTAAAATGACTATTTGATTTCGATATTATTTACACCGATATCTTTTTATTTGGATCGGCTCGTCCGTACCGAATAAGTACTGCAATAATACTTATCAGCTTGAAGTAATTTTTGCCAGCGACTAAGTAATGACGATTAATCTGATCGGATCAAGAACAGTCTAATAGTCAAACTAAAACAGGCTTATTGTGTTATGGATGGAACTTCATCGATTTTTTTTATAATCAATTGCGCAAGTTTATTTTATCGTTAACAATATATAAACACATAAATGTTAAATATACATAGTATTTTAATATTAACTTTAAACATTGAATATTGTTATAATTGCTTATATTACAGTTTTGTGTTCTATTAATGTGTTGAAAAATAATAATAATAGTGTTAAAAATAAACATTTATTCACGAAATATTTTGTCAACTCCTTTTAATACGACTGTATGTATGCACAGACGGAGTAGTGTTTCAATTAAGGCTAAACATATATAAGTACCTACCTACTTCAGTATTGTCACAACCTAGTTATACAACTGCATTGCTCTAAATAAGTTTCTGAATTTTCTACTTTCAATTGTTTTTAACTATAATAGTTGCTAGGCTAAAAAATATATCAATTTATATTTCAATAAAATAAGCAGCAATAATTCCAGCTTAACTATCTGCTTTCATTTTTAAAGTAGTTATGATTCATATTCTAAGACCAACTGTACCTGTAACTTTATCCATGCAAATTTTGAGTGTAGGAAATAATTACCTAAGAAGGTTAAAAATATATACAGTGCAACCTTAATATAACGTACCTCAATATAACGATTTCCTCGATTTAACAAATTCTTTGTAATCCTCTTGAATTGTCCATAAGAGTCAATGTAAAATATCCCTTTACATTACGAAGTTTTTTTGCGGACAACCTCTTTATAACGAATTTCCAACTATCAAAAAAGTGTAAATACCTCTAATTAACTAATTTTGTCAACTCGAAACTTCTACATAACGTTCCCACCAATATATGACCCTTAATCCCAAAATATGTGCTTCAGTCGCGACAGACGTCGCGCATAAAACTATTTTTTTACCTCTTTATAACAAATTTTAGACCAACCTTCCTCAATATAACAAACCTCAGTTTAACGATTTACTTAATATAAAGAATATTTACTTGTCCCCTTGCGATTTGTTATATCGAGGTTGCACTGTACATTTGTATAGTCGCCTATGTAAAGCGTAACAAAGTCTCCTAAATATTGTCTAAGATTTAAGGGTACAAATTAAAAAAAATCGCACTCAAACCAGTCAAGTTCTTTTGTAAGTGCCAGACACAGAGAGTCTATGGAAAAAAATAGATTTGGCCTGTTTCGATAATAATTACTGTGCAAATAAGTTTTTTTTTATTTATTCAATTTGTATATGACTCATTCTTTCTTTGTGAAGAAAATCTTTGATATACTTTTATATATATATCTTTGACATTGTCATTAGGTGGACATAAATATCTTTATTTGAATTTGAGAAGGATCTAAAATAATAAGGTTTAATTGGTTGATAATAATTATTTTAACAGTATTTTAGATCACACTTATGATATATTAGACATTGTTAGGTATCTTTTTCTGTGACATTACTTATTATTAATAACAAAATCAACAAAAAAGATCTAAAGAGAACTCTCACTTTGTTAAAATATGGAAAACCCCATAAAATTGGCACCTTTGAAATTTGCATTTGACATTACGAACATTACGAATTATATTAAATTATATAGAAAATATTAACAAAGTATATAATAAACAGCTTGTTCCAGTAGGAAAACTACTTGTTCCAAACATATTACCACATCTTCAGTAGATTCAACTTGTCACAAATAAGGAAATGAGAACATAAAGTAAGTAGCTGGCAGTTCTCAGAAGCGCTTCTGAGAACTTCTTAGTTTCCAGTTCTTATCTAACACATTGTGCAGTAGACCTCCGCTATGCAGTTCTACATAAAACTTTGAATACTGCAATAACTTTAAAAGTTTTAAGCATGTAAGCTATTTATTCGCTTGGAAATAAAAATAGGAAATAGTTTTCCACATTTTTCTTTTATGCCCTGGGCTTAAAAAGCTTGGGTTTATCGAAAACAATAATTATTGTGAAAACTGTTTATATCAACCTTCACACATTAAGAAGCATTAGGCTGTATTAGGCAAAGATCTTATTATTGGATTGTGGTTTCTGGCTTCCAGGCCTAATTCCACTAAATCAAAGAGATAATTTACAGAATGGTAAGTAACATACAAGGTACAAGAAAGAATATAAAATTCCTTACGAAAATAAGTAAATAAAAATATGAAATTTCAATAATATGATACTAATTTACAGTCATTAACAAATAAACATTGTATTGAAACAATAACACCATTATTCATCCATTTGAAAATTGCCTATCTATGGTATTTAAAAATATATAACAAATGAGTAGTTAGTAAAGATTACGAGTATGTGTAGTATCACTTCATAATGATTTTGTAATTTGCTAAGTGTATAGAAGATAATAACTACTCATCAATCTATCTACAAATAATCATTAATCTAATTTGAATAAAGAGCAATTATTGAAATATGTCTTTTCATGTATGAACAGAGTGTACCCTGCCATATTTGAATGAACACTGGCTGCAGTGAATCATACCAACCGTTATTGGCATTGAGTCTAAAAGTGAAAGTCCCAATGCACTTACAGACACCAGAAGCTTGAAACATAACAATTATGTGCCCCACTTGTACAACACTTTAATACCGTTTATTGAACATGAATAAACATAATTTTCACTTTACCATAAACTTAACAACCAAGCATTTTGTTTCATTTTTTGTGTTTTCTTTTCATTACAGTTTTATATGGCTTTTTACTTTTTATATAAAAAGATTCATATGACCTCTTATACTGAAAATAACTGAAAAAACTACAGGGAATACTATTCAAGATCAGATGATTAACATTTTTTTACAACTTATTGTGTATGCTGTGGACACCCAATATCAAGTACACAAAAACCCTGACTTAGAACAGAAATCTAGGTCCATCATTAAGGTATCTACCTAATCAGGGATTGAAGTTGGAACTGGTCTAGTATGGTGGGTAATATTTGTACCACATTTGTAGATAAAATAGTAAAAAAACATAAACAAGCCATAAATTAAAATGTCCCTCAAGCACATGACACAAATCAACTGTTCATTTGCAAATTATGTTTTCAGAAAGGTGTGTGGTTTTAACCAGAATACAACCCTAATTACTAACATTACCCTAATTAGTGACCTTCCAAAAAAATTGCTGAAACAATCTCTTTAATAATAACTTATTAGTTAGCCTGTATTACAAAACAATAAAACTAAGTGTTTTGTGGGAGCTAGACGACAAAAACAAGACTACTAATCACATAAGGTTGTTCTCAAATTAAGGTAAACAAAGTAAAATAAAACTATTTAACTACAGACCAATACTTACAACTTCCTATGCATTGTAATCCATAGAAAAATTACTAGGCTACTTATGTACACACATTTGTCTCATGATGATGTATAATAATCTCAGAAGTTAAATAAATCACTTGTCAAATTTTGCCACACCATAGCACCCTTGATTTTCAACAATATGTCACTCCAAACATTATACCTAAACTTAAAAGATTATTGTAATTTGTAACATGAATGAAATTACAACTTTTTAAACACAAACACAAAACAAAGTTGTGTAAGCATTGAATCAAACAAGAAGCTATATTTACATTGGACACAAATCATATTATAGGTATGTACATATTGGAGATAAGCAAGTTCTGTTTTAATAAGAAATGTTATCAAGGGTATTGTGTGTGATACAAGATGTTTACAGTTGTGATTCACCAAGTCAACAACAATAATAATAATATGATTTAAAGATTCATTACTTCAGGTTTTCATTTACAATGTTAATTGAAATATTTTTTGTAATATTGTGTTTCTGTGTTCTACATCAGTTATACGCCTACCACAATTTATAGATGAAGCCTTAACAATGATTTACACTGAGTGGGTGTTAGATCTGGTTTATATATTAGTGCTGCATAAGTTGTAAGTTTGCAATAGTACCTTATAATCCGGTAATGCAATTGGTGGACTTATATCTATTGCTGTGTAATTAGGTAAAAAATGTATTTTTTTGTGGAAAGAGTAACAAATGTGCATTCAGGCCACATGATGTTAAATGGTATCTGCTAAACATGTACATCTATGTCCAATCTCAAATAAGGCCAAAGTCCTATCGGACATTGTATTTAGATGCTTTTCTACTGCTAAGGACTAAGATGGTTGCTTAATTTGTAAGTACAGCTGGTAAAGTTAGCATATGTAGGAAGTCATTGTCACAAAGATTAATATATTCCTTGAAGTACATTTTAGTATTTAGCTTTCAATTATCTTACTATTTTTATGAAGATTTGAATTTGTTCTGATATTAATTCACCACACCAAGTAATTACTACACTGCAACAGCGCTGCACTGTTCTGTTATACCTTACACATATTATATGGTATTAATTAAAATAAAATCTATATTTTAATATCTGAAGCAAGCTATCTGTATACTTTTTTTTAATCTGTAATGGAATCCAAAGGTCATTCATTTATGTTAGCTATGGAATCCAAAGTCAGTCCAATCATTCAAAAGTCTAACTTAATGATATATTTACTTACCATAGTAAAAAATGTCATAATGAGACTTTCCTACCAATGATTCTATTCTTTACAAACATTCATCTAAGCCCTGGTGTATTTATTAATATTTAAAAGGTCAATAGCCTATTACATGACTGATTTTATTGAGGGTCAATGTAATACATTCAAACACCAATATTAGAATGTTTGGTAACAATATAATTGGTATCAAATAACTTATGCATTTGATAAATATTTAAAATAAATGAGGAATGGAAAAAAAAGTGTACCAACACTATGCTACTTTCATACTAATGTAATACTTCAGTTTTTAATATATTTTATCAAAATAAATTAATAAGTCTTAAGTAACACAATTTCTTCTGAATATATATGGTGCTTAATATGTGGGGAGATACTCCAGCCCAGCAGCAGGAAAATTATAAAAGGTTGCAGTCACTACAACTACTCCTGTTATTATATTTAACTACTCCTGTTATAATGTATTAAATGTTATTTTACTAAATGATATAAATTTCACAAACAGAAATAAATTTTACACCTCACCATAAACCTCTTCCTACATATATTTTTCACTAAATCATAACAGATTTTTTTTTTATTATAAAAGAGTAAGAAAATGTATGTAAATATTTCCTCACAAAAATAATTGTTTTGATCTTGATTTTTAAGTAACACTGCTTAAGTTAAGTAAAAAATGTTATATCAAAAGTAGGAAGTATATTTAATTCCACATCTTCCAAAATATTTAATTTTAACAAATAACATCCTATATGAAGCAGGAAATACATGTTTTATTAATCTGCTCCAATAATTTCATTCAATGATAACAACTTTCCATATTTATATCTAGTAAACATGCATTTTTGTGTGGTTTGGTTAAAATTATAGACATTTTAAAATCTTACTTTAATGAAGGATAATATTTTGGTTTATTTGGACTAGGTCTTACCTGGATATGACTAAAATATATAAAATAAACCAATGCAACTAACTGCAATTTACAGAGACAACAATGCTATATGTTTGTACATGAATATTAGACCTAAAAGCTATTTATATTAACTCCCTTATGTTGAACAAGTTGGAATAAAAATTACACCAAAGTCTTGTAATATTTATATTCTAGATACAAACCTGCATTTGTTTATTGCTACATGAGTGGTCTTATATCTGATATATTTTGTTTCAGAATAACTGCTGTTAATGTACAAATACAAATTGACTGATGAAAGAATTTTCAAATACATTAGTAGCTAACACATTTTAAGATATTCCTTAACATATAACTGCATAAGATGGAAATAAAGGTAAAAATATATTTTAAACATTTTCTGCATTTGCTTCAGGTTTTTAGATTCTATATTAAGCCAATTTAATCAACTGTAGATAATTTGAAAGATTAAGTTATTAGCCTGTTGATAATTTCATGTAATTATAAATGTAACTTAATAATAAAACAAGATTTTTTACCAATATAATTACAAGAGTAAAAATTTTAACAACAAGAAAAAAAATACAAAATGTTAATATAAATTAGTTTAATACAAGATTAGTTTAATATTGATCTACTTTCTTTTCATATTAAAATAAATTTAATTATTTATAAGTGGTAGAATTATAGTCGACAAGTATGGTGCCATAATCACTCTCATAACTTGCCATAAACCAATTCTTCTGTTTCAAATGAACAGATGTGTTGCTTGCTATGTTCAAAAACAAGTAAGGCTCCATCTTAGCCGTGAGGAGTACCAAGGCATCTAAGTAATTAGAGATAAATGTCTATAGGCATGGGTCTCAAACATAAAAAGTATGCAATTTAATAAATATTCTAGTTTCTACATGTTGGTAATTTACGAATTTTTCTAGTTTTAAATAATTGTTTAAACAGTAGTCAAATTAAAAATACTTTCACTTCATTGTTTGGATAAACTGGATAAAGAATAAGATTTGTTTTTTTGAATTCCACAATATTTATATTTCAGAGATAATGGATACACATGTGCATAAATTGAACCAGTTTTTTTAATATATTGCTTAGATAAAATACGTAGATAGTAACACACTGATAACTTCAGACAAAATTTAGCTCCTGCTTCATCACATATTGGTTATTATAGAATTATGCATTTGATGTACATATTATGAATTATTTAACTTATATAAATTTAACTAATATAGTATTATTCTTGAAAAGGTTTAGAGTAGAGACCTTAGAGCAATATAATTGCTAACTTCAATTGTAAAAATTAAAGGTATCTAAATATTTTAGCTTCTTTAAGATACTAACTTGTTTGTTAATTAAATATTTACTTATTATACTCATCACAATATTATATTATTCATGTTAACAATATTAATGTTTTTCTATGATACATGGAAACTAAAGAATGTCAAAATCTCTTCACAACAATACAGTTTTGAGTACAATAATAATTGTAATATCAAAAACAATTACATTTTATGTAATAAAAGCATGCAGATATTTATCTTTCATAAATAGGTTATAAAATAAAACAGCTTCACCAGAGATTGGTGATTAAGTACTATTCCTAAAGAATATGTTTAAATACTTTTAGGACTAACTGTCAACCACATCCTCTACTATAATAAATACTTGAGTAAGGAATTGAAGTAGAAATGACATGTGGTACTATATATCAAATCCAAAGCAAGAATATTTACATATTGCAGGCATCATAGCAAAATAAGTATGGTGTCCATTTATAGTTAAGTAACCACTGTAACTAACAAACAATTTCAAGCATCTCAGTCAAGTTTTGGAGTTTTGCCTGGAGCCAATTATAAATGTTGCTACCACTGTGAAAAAATACTTGCTAAATCTTAACAACCTTAACAAAATACTCAAACAGCACAGATGTGTGTAGGATCACTTTCTGTATTAGCTACTTCTAAACACTAAAAAGGATCCTCTCAAGTGAGGAAGCCTACAGTGTTCAGAATTTTAGTCTAGTGGCAAAATAAATTTGATTTGAATTAAAATGTAAACCAAATCTAGTCAAGGATGTATGCATGCATCAAGTTATATATGGAAGTTAAAAACAATCTTACGTGGAAGTCCTTTTATCGTCACTCTGACGTTCCTTGTCTTTGTTGTTTTCTCGCTTGTTCATAATACTAGTGGTTTGGTGCAGGCACTTGCCCGGCACGCCAGTCACTCCCAGAGCCCTCTGTCAGTCGGGCAGCTGTCCATGTCACCACAGCCTCCTGGAAGGCACACAGCAGTGCACACTCGCCATGCCACTGCATACAATCACTTAACCACACACACTTTCACAATATTTTCCTATTTTTTACTTTATTACACACTATAAACACTACACTCTGTAGAATTTATCTCAAAATCATTTTCATTACATACACTGCTAACACGATTTGGTTTCCGAGCGATGTTTCGGCGACTTGTCAGCAAATCTAGCGTGAAAATTGTAACGGAAAATCTATAAGTGAACGATAACTGTTCTTTTTAGGGCTGATAATGACTAGTGATAATTTTGATGTAATTCAAACGGAAAAGGCATAGATAGATTATAGGTCGCCGTGCCAATGTTATGCTCATTGGAGAGTAACACTCGATGATGGTGATAGTTATACCTTAACTGCCTGCTTTTGTCACAAGATTCAGATGCGACAAGAAATAATTAAACAGTAATCAGTATTTTTCGACACTCAATTCGAAAAACAATTGGGAAAACCTAACAACTGACAGCTCTTCTTCGATGTGGGAAGTCAACTCTAATAAAATTATCTGTCGGCACGAATCGTTTTGTAACAGTGATATGGGCTTGTTATAAAGTAAAACTTTTCACAGCACTAAAACGAAATAAAACAACTAACACGTAAAATCACCAGATACAATTTTTGATTAGCTTCACAACGTCGCCGAAACATCAAATGGACATTTGTCCTGATAAAAAAGTTTAGGGTTTGTAATGGCCACCAATGGTACACTTTTAACACTTTTTGGATTATATACTTAGAAATGAATTATTGACAAGTTCAATTTGAAGATTTTAATTAGTCAAAAGTTTACCTAAATAAATACCATCTAACGACAAAATTTCATAGTTAAAAAATATTAGTTCAAAGATTATTCACTGAAATATCGCCATTCGGCGCATGCGCAAACTTGTAGCAGTGAGTGTTACACCATAACAAAAATGTTATGACTAATGTAGGTTTACAAAGCCAAGAATATTTTTATTTTTTTGTTTACTATTATTATTCATTGTATTATAATAAATTATAGTTTAGTTAGTTTTTTTCACATTTCATTTATTCTAATAAATAACAACTGTACATGAATAAAATTTCATTTTTTTAATTGGCAACACAATATTTTTGTAACATAGATTCAAAATGTGTTAAGGTAGCGTTCGGATTTAAATTAAATGGTGAGTAATTCTAAAATAATATCTTATTATGTTTCAAACGATATATGGATTGTTTTATTTGTCTACATTACATTTATAAACATTGAAATATAGTCACCTGCTTATCAATTTTCCAACAAATTCACCAAGTTCTAAGTTTTATCAGTAGTGTACGTATGACATTATGAGGAGATATAGGAAACAGAAATTGTAAAACCTGCTTCTCTGCCACCTACATAACTGGGAAACTTAATTGTTAATTTAAGAATATATAAAAAAAAAACATGACATGAAAAAATTCTACTGGTGTAGTCCCAAACAGGAACGCTACTATTAGTCTTTATTAATTTATATACTTTTGGACATTCTCATATGATGAAAAAGAAATCTTTTTTTTTCATGTAATATACAATCTTAATAAGAAAATCAAACATCATATTGTCTCTCATTTACGGATTATTATTATTGTTTTGGTAAAATTAAAATATTAACTGATTTCAATGGAAGATACATACATACCTAATGATCAAGTAATTTAATTTCTATTAAAGTTAAGTAAACATATTAACTAAAAAAATAATAACTTTAGATAAGTAATTATAAAAAAAGATATGGTACAAAAATTAGCGTGTGGCAAAATATCTACCAGAGCGTTGATCATTATACTTTATGTTGGAAGAATATCAAATTTAGGTATATTAATTTGAAGCTTGTGTAATTGAAAATAGCAGAGTCACCCTTTGAAGATTGCCTTCGAAACAATTTTAGTTACGCTACTACCACACCGAGTACCTAATTATAAAACAAAAATGCGTATTATGAGTTGGTCATGTTCATGAAAGAAAAATATAATGAGGTGAAATAGAATTAAGATATTTTCTACCGCATGCTACAAATAATTCTTCATTCAGAATTTTGTGAGTTGGGATATAAATAGGTTTTTCGCTAGATGTTTTATAATTATTCAATTATTGATTTCTAAATGTATGACAGGTTTTGGTGTACATAAATAAGCCTTCTTAAATTTAATAGCATATTGTATTTAGGGCGATTTTAATTGTAATTTATATTAAAAGGTAATAAAACACTTATAGATGTTTTGTCTTTGTCTCTATGAGAATGGTGAAAAACAAGTGATATATAGTCGATGAGGGTACTACTGTCGTCTTTATAATCCGCCATGAAGTAACACTTATATTTCATTTCGAGTGATATATGAAATTGCAGTCTGCTCTTACGAGCGATGCGGCGATCTTAATCCTCAGGAGTAATATTTAAAATCAGGTGAAGTGCACGCTTGCCTGCACTGCACCTGAAAAAAGAAAAGAAATGTGAAGCCCTTTATTGGACCAAACAAAATATTGACCTGCACAACAAAAAAAAAAAGAGTCGTAAAACGAATATCTGAACTTACTGAGCTAGGTATTAGCCTGGCGATATCGAACACGATATCCTTTGTACGTCAGTTTAAAAATTGAGCCAAAAAAGTTCGTAATTTGAAAAAAAACGGGTACATTAAGGTCCATATGAATTTTGGATATATTCAGTTCTGTGTAGCTTGGAATACGACAGTTCCATGGTATCTCGTGCCTGTATAAGAAGCAATTAAAGGGGTCTTCCGGGATAAGGAGATGTTAGAGTGAGAGCTATTTCGACGTAATGATCCTGGGAAGGACGTCGGCCCGAGTGATCTCGCACCAACTCTCGGTTTTATATATAAATAAAATTTGTTTGAAAAGTATATCAAATGTGTAGTAAGGTAATTAATAAGGTCTTCAACACGAGGTTAAATATACGTTTTTATATTACTACAAAATGTATTAAAATAGTCTATTTTAAAAGAATTAAGACACATTTTTAAATAGTTATATATAGTTGATAAAAAAAACTTATTTTAGTATTTATAATTAGTATTGCGTATGAGTATATATAATCTGACTATTCAAATATACAGGTGTACAATGGTGTGGCAAATACATTTTTATATGACTATAGTGAGTCTGTACATATCGGATGCGCGTAAATAAATAATTTAAAAATTAATGCATATCAAATATTTTATTTATTGAAAATACATCAGATCAGAGTTTCATATTTAACGCTCAGCTAACCGTCAATGGAAACTAAACAGACAAGGTGAATTATATATTGTCGATTAAGTGCAGTATTTAAATCGCAATCAATAAAACTAAATATGCCCCACGGTTATTTTTATTATATTAATTACGGACCAAGGAAACGCTATTATCCTTTATTGTCAAGAACAATTGTTTTTTTAAGTGTGTAAAGAAACAAATGTGTTTATAACTAAAAGGCTCTATGCGCTATAAAATGGCATATTCATGTGAAAAAGCAAAAGACAATTATGAGAATTAATAACAGCTATGTTTTGTTTTCAACTTCAATTGCGAAACAAAGGAACTGCATTCCTCTAACGTGAATAAAATTACTAGTATTTGCGGTTTGCACTGTTCAAAGATTCTTGTGTTTAAAATTTCCTTTAATCCGCTTTAAGTGGTAGAACAATAGCGCCGCCGGGGAAATACATACACCACCGCTACTCTCACGATCTCACGAAGTAATTTTTGTTTCGGTTGCATAGGTGTCATGGCCTGTAACGACCATATAATATCAGGTGGTGTGCACATTCGTTTGCTATTAATGTGACATAAATAAGCTAAAGATTATTTGAAGCGTTTAAATCGCAAGACATTATAATAGTAGATCTGAAAATCTAGAAACATTGTGTTTATAAATCGTACGACCACTTGTTTTGTGTATTCATTTCGTACGGCAATTACATTGTTTTTCCGGTTGGGGACTGGCCGCCGGCGTATACGCAGAGATAGGACAGGTTACGTTACTTCGCGTCGTTACTACAAGGTCCAGTGGACGAGTACGCGCGCTGCTCTCTTGACGTGTTTGAGATAACCGTTTTCATCTGATATAAAGTAGTGCAAACGTTACGAGTAGCTGTTACAATTGATAAAACTAAGAACACCTGTATCATCACAACGTGAGTCGAAAATTCATTGAATTTATTTACTTCTAAAGGTTTTAGTGTTCGTTTTTTTGACGGCCACTGAAAATATTTCGTGTAGTTTTAACTGCATCAATCAAATACTGCATTTTCAGTGATCATCTGCGAGATTTTTGGCTACCTGCCTACTTAATCAACTTGTATCGATTCATATTCCATAAATATTTATGAGAAATCTAGTGATTGAGACAAGCTGTTTTCAGAATGTATTTATATTGCTTTACCGTTATTAATTTAAGTTTGCATCTTTTTTAATGTCGATTAATTTATAGTGAACTTCAATTTGTGTGTAATTATTTTGATTAATAATATTAGGATAATAACTATTTTTATTCCTGATTTATCGCCGCTGTGTTAAATGTGTTCTAGTTGAAAATGTGTGTTTTATGATTTTATGACTCGTCCTACTTAGTCTTCAGGGATAGAAATGTACCTATGGCTGAACTCGGGTATTTCAGTCCTAATTGGGGTATGTGACGACATATGTCTAAGACCAAAAGTGAGCATTTATCAACACCTTAACTGCATGATTGTTTGATACTTGCATGATGTAAAAAAATGTACAAGTTTCGATTTTCGAGTTTCGAGTTTCGCCACGTTTATACTATAGTAGTAATGTAGTGTGTAAAATAGCTATTAGTCAAAGTTTCAGTCGCATGCGTTACTCTGAGTTGGTGCTACGTATAAGGTCTAGGGCAGAATGCCTTGTAGACCGCTCTACCTTCACAGTATGAGGATATTAACAATAGCAATCATTAGCAAATGCTTCTATAATCAGTACCATTTTGTACTACAGCTAATTCTAAAATGGAACGCTTTGTGAACTACTTCGTACAAAAAAGAATCTCGAGATGTCAATATGATGTAAAGTCGACTGGATTTCTTCTGCACGACCGTTAGAGAAGATGGTCTATGCGTGTCTTACGGCAACTGTGTAGACCTGCTTCAAAAAACGTAGATTCCGTTTTAATTAAATTCCCCATTTGGATCCTTTTAAATGTTTCCTTTTACACTTCCCAAACATGAGTTTTAATAAGAATATTTAGTTTATATTATATTAAAAAACCCAAACTAAATAAGTAAGTAAATCTGAGTACGTTTAAGTTCTCACTCGATATGAGATGTTTAAACAATCCTCCGAGTTGACAACATAGGTAACAATGGTCGATTTCAAGTCTCCAATTATATTTGAGGTTACTACAACAATATTATACATGGATGGTAGTTATACCTTCCACCGAACGTACCATTAGGTGTACTCGCTTGCTACTATAATGTCATGGTGAAATTTTCAATATTTTCAATTATCTTTGATGTAAATATGATATGTAGAGTTGTTACGAAGAATATCATTCAAAGTATAACATCATTAACCCTTATCATTCAACGGCCATTGATGAAGAGATATCAGGTTTTTCCACTGTTAAAGTACATACATTTTAATAATGGTTTAACGACTTGAGTGTTGTTATAAAAATTACAATCTGCTATTAACTAACTGTATTATCTAACTTGTTGTATGACATTGAAACGAAAATATTTATTGTCGATCAACAAATTTCAGAGACTAAATTAACATTTACTACTAATATTTAAGAGGATAATATTTTTAAACAAATTGTCAATAATTCGTTTTTTAAATAAATACTTTATATAAATAAAAAGTTGCATTGGTATGTAAAAACGTATGTGAAAAAAATGATTCACAGATTTATTTATAGCATTTATCCATGGGAGAAGAGTAACAAATGAGCGTGTAGGCTAAAGGATGTTATGAGGTCGGTACAGCTTATAGATTTAGATGTGATTATATTAGCATAAATTAATCCGCGGGTGAAATTAGATTCGTTGCTACTTCCTGAAGACTAAGATGGATCTTACGCGCAGGTATATCCGGCAACCGTACGTCTCCAACACAAAAACTACGGTTGTATCGCTTCGTTGAACAATATTTCTACTACCCGTCCCATCAGATTATTATATTAAAACAAACAGTGCTAAAATATTACAACGCAACTATTGCAACTCATGCAATAAAATTATCATAAAAAAATGATTCAACTATAAGAGTATTATCAGCAACGGTTAACAGCATTCTTTTGTTATTTCGTGATATAATGAGTATGCTATTATTTTTTCTTTCATGTTCTTCAACTAGTGCGTCTAAAGGAGTTTATTAAAAAAAATGAGGTTAAATAATATTCTGGCTCTATATAGGTAGATGTTATCATAGAGTCGTGGAACATAATGTTAAGATGATAATCTTATTGTTGCCATAATGTATTTACGTAACATATTTAAATTACGTAATATATTCTATAATTATAAATGTAAAGTATTTTTTGCGAACACTTTTTAAAATATGTTTACTTATATTATTTTTATTTTATGCATACATCCAATCATTACCGAGTTGTAAAAACTAACAATTACAAACATCAATTGCAGACGACTGAATTAATACATTGAATTTAATTATTTAATTTCTCAATCAATTTACAAAAAAAAAACTTAACTTATTATGCACCAAAATCTTCTTCAGGAATCACTGTACCTGTTGTTGAAAACTGTAAGAAAATCCGTCCAGTCCTTTTTGAGTTTATCGTAAATCGATAAACGGACAGACACGACGGGGGACTTTGTTTTATAATATTTAGAAAAGCGCTGGTGGTATTGTGGTCCTGGTTTGGTGTATTATGTGTAAAAGTACAAAAATGTATGTTAGCATAGATATTTCCATTCAACCAGTTCATATTCACAGTACTTCATTTTAACCAATAATTTTTTAATCTTTGATTGATATAGGAACGCTACTTGTTTATAATATTAAATTCGATTCCATTAACATTTATTAATTATTATTAAAAACGAATTTGTAAAGAAATTCTCACAAAAACATACACCCAGAGATTACCCACCTAAACAGAGTCATATACTCGTACCTGAGTTGAACATACGAAAAAAGCACATTGTTGTCAAAAGAACAGACCGTCTCCATTTAAAAGAAATCAAGAATCCTGCCAAATAATCAGCAGGATTCAAATAAATACATGAATAACAGGTTAATAATATCTGGCGATGGTTTAGCGACTGCTCTACGTAATCTAAACTGCACCCAGTTGCATAGAGCTCATAATAACCTATACTATTACTTGAAATAATAATAAAGTTTCTGAATAAGATAGAATAAAGGAAAAACATTTAGGAAAAAAACTTTTATTTTACATACATCACAAATTACAATTTTCTTTATAAATAGCGACGTTATCCGTAAACAAAGATGGACCGACAAACTTTTGGATAAAATAAGTATATTAGGGTGCACATTCGGAAATCAAGTACACTTCAAAATTCGCAAATCAAAGGTGGTAAAGCCGTTAGAGCTCGCTCGGGGCGGCACCGCCTCCACCCTCATAACCCGCTGTAAAGCAACATGTTCTTCATGTATTGTGTTTCGGTTGGCGAGGTATGGTTGCCAGATACACATTATTGGAGGCGACCATCTTAGTCCTCAAGAGTAGGAACGAATCCGCGTCCATCCTTAAATAGAACTTCTG
>DWON01003884.1:0-17181 GCA_018251015.1 Phocides pigmalion okeechobee | reverse complement strand
ATTTAAGTGAATTGTCGGCGCATCTTCAGTCTATGTTATGTTAACTAATTTTAATAATAATTTTAATAATAATTTTATGTTAACTAATTTTAATAATCATTTTATATTAACTAATTTTAATAATATATTAAATTAGGCTTCGCTTAACATTTAGTGTTCGTTTTATTTTAATCGGTCTCTAAATTAAAAACTTTTGACACTCTGAAATTTACAGCGAACAAGGCAATTTTTGCTGTTAGTAAAATCCATTTAATTCCACGTGAACGAATCGCGAGCAGCACTTAGTACCAAAAATTGTTCTGTTATTTCTTGTTACTCGTTAGTACACGTTGTCAATAAATCTTAAAGTCAAGCAAATACAGACCAGTATGATCTCATCCACATACTTCGAAAATTCGAATTAATTAGAAGTTATTTATCTTTGTTTGCTCTTGTTCGGAGATGAAACGAGGACTCGTGTAATTAACCGTTTTGGACTAATTGGTTAATGTGTTATGTGTCATTTACGTTTAAGATTAGTATCGACTTTCAAATAAATTGAATGTAAACGTGTACTTTAATTGGATGTAAGTCGGTTGGACTGGAAATCAGGACGATGGTACTATGAGTATAGAAATAGCTGCTTCTTGTGATATAGTCCACGAGGGCTTCGATTTTCCGGTATTTTCTAACAGCAAAAGGTTTTAACGTACACCCGTAGCTTAAGAAAGAAGCGAATAGTAGATGTTATTCGAAGCTAGAAAAATAAAAATACATTTGTGAAAACGGAACTGAAACCGCTTCAACCATTTATGAATGTAGCACGCACAAACGGTCAGACATACAAACGAAAAATTTACAATGTAACGTTTTGGGTTCCATAGCATTAATAAAACGACCTAAAATTGTTTTCTTATATATCTTCCATATACACAGAGCGAACAGTAAAAATTTCAATATTGTATGGATGTAAGACTAACTGATCTCAGATTTTGTACCTTGGTTATGATCAAGAATATAAGAATAGTATAGAAATAATACAAAACATATGTTCCTTAAAACATAGATATAGAAAATACACTATAGAGAATCATAAACAATTCTTAATAATATGTCTGTAGCTATTAAAAATTCCAGACAGAAGTGTGTGCTTTGAAGTAGCTACTTAAAGTTATCTCAGAATTAATTTTCAAGTGAACTATTTTAATGGTTCATCGGAATGTATTTCAATTGGATTGGTATATCTTTTATTAGAAACATCGCTCTGGCTACTTGTCTACATAATAAAAAAAACTTAAAGCCACTTGTGTTGTATATAAAATATTTATCTAAATGTCATTCTAGTGTTCGATATTGTAACAGAGACAGAGAGAGAAAGAGATACACACTACTGCGTTTGCGGAGGAAAATTGTTGATAGGTGCTAGGGACATGTTCCGCCCGCCACCTCCATTTGGCCGAGACCTTGAGCCATGCAACTGGATCGAAATAATGGCAATTATTTCAAATTTATTTTAGTAATGGCAATAGCGTTATTCGTGAGAACCTGTTATGTAGTAAAATGTATGAACTTCGTGATAATATTAATTTAGAATTGTATGTCTTGTCTGACTTATTACACATACACATTACATATAACTTCAGATAGGACTTCAATTGTGTTTGAGTAGTATGCGGACGTCTATTGGTTGCAGCGACTACTTAATGTCAGGTAGCCTGCAAGCTTATTTCCTGCTCCAATCACATAAATAAATACGTTTAAGTGGCTTAAAACATTGGTTACGGGTGTAAACAAACATACCTAAGTGTAAACACGAGTCTTAACACACAAAAATCAATACAACATTAATTTATAAGCATATCTACAGTTCCTTAACCCTTCAGTACTCTATAAATATTAAAACCACCATTAAAACATTCGACCACCCAATAACTAATCTCGGAACCTTAAGCCAATATTCTGAAGTGGTCGTTATTTACACCTCACGATTATTGTCGCAACTCGTCACGATACGGTGTTAAATTGAGAAACTGTCGTCATTTCTTAATGTGGAAAGTCGTAAAGCTAAATGTCCTAAGCCTTCACGATTATTAAAGTATATGGATATTTTATGCTCACAATTGGATAAGTATATTTTAAGATTGACTTTTCCGAGTACTTTCATCACAGACTAACGTTGACCTGCGGCTTTGCTCGAGAAGTAAAAGCTTAGACGTCTGCTTTAAAAAACAACATGTCATTTAAAAATATAGCTTAAATAGCACGGGCTCCTTTTATATAAATAATGTAGTTCCAATAAAATATAGCGTGATAAAGTATAGCCTAAACGAGAGCAGAGAATCAGACACTCTGTACATAATTTGAGGTAAATTAAATCAGTAGTCTTGATATTAAGCGAACACAGGCAAATAAACAGCAACGTTTAAATCTATGTCCATATAATATTAAGGATAAAGATTACATTAATTATCAATGACAGCAACCACCTAAAATTGACTAATTGGAATTGACTAATTGGATTTTAAAATGTAAAAGTGGACAACAGAAAATGGCAACAGGACAAGGGATGGTCTTTGTCTTTGTTACTGTACAGTTCTGTACTGTACGGTAGAGCTGAAGATACGAACGAGGATGTCCCTGTTGGTACCTTCAAGCGTGGCGACCATGTCAGTCCTTAGGAGTAGCAACAGATCACAATCTATACACGAGATTAGGCAAGGCTTTAGCCTTGTTTGGGGTTAAAAATATATGTGCTGGAGAGACCATGTGCTAGAAAGACCGTTTCCCGAGACCAGGCGGCGCAGTTGCACGGAGTGTTGCGCTTGCACCAACACACCTGTCGTGTACGTACAAATCTGTATGGATTACGGGCGAATACAAGTGCTGTGTTTAGGCTAACGCTACAAGATTGAGGACGGAAACAACGTTTGTGTATTTGTTGATGGTACACGGATGCTAAAAATACAATATTTTAGCGAATTGTCGGCGTCTCCCCAGTCTAGAGAATACAGCTCCAGTTTAGGACGCCTCCCGCAACGCTGACCTCGTAATATATGAGCTCATATATTGTAATATATAAGCGCTGCAGTGAAAATGTCATATGAGCTCGTTCACTTTTCTAATATAAAAAAGTATTTTTATACTCGCCTCAAAAACATCGTATCTTTAACGTATCGCAGAGAGTAATTGACCTGTACTTGAAGTAAGAAATCAAAGTGTTATTTTTGTAGTATCCCATTAGTCAAGCCTACAGAGCAGTGCCAGTAATAGAGCCTTCAGAGCTTAATAAACGCTGCTGATTGCATGTCAGAATTAACTGAAATAAAGACCTAGTTTTTTTGTTGTTATATTGATTCTTTATAGAGAAAGTTTCATCCATCCATCCATCTTAGTCTTCAGGAGTAGCAACGCATCTATGCACGATGCTAGGACTTTAGTTCTGATTTAAGTTGGCCGTAGATATCCATGGGCTGAAGAGACCATTTAATGTCAGATTAAATGCACGCTCGTTTGATACTTTTACTATTTTCTTCCTCCTTAGGAATGCGGTTTCGAAAATTCATTACTTAGTACTCATTTCTGCTATATAAAATAACCAAATATATATTAACATATTCATTCATTTAATTAAAATGTTTAAATGTATTTTTCCGCCGGATTTTTTCTCCCGGTCAACTTTAGCCAACAGGCGCTCAAAGATACTGATTTTACACTTTACCCTTGACGTTCATGAAGTGTATGTAATATACCATACAATGAAATAAAATATTTGAATTTGAATTTGAATTTATATGACCTAACTTTTTGCAGGTTTATAATTTATATATTAAATATCGCTAGCTTTTGAAATAAGACCAGGCAGTCAATATTGCTGTTTAAATAAATTGAAACGTTTACTTTAGAATTAATATGAATATTTGATTCTTGCTTACGAAAAATTCACAAGATTTTGCTACATGGGAGTTCTTAAATAAAACTTAATTGATGTTTCAATTTAAAAGAAATATAACATTTTAAAAATTAAGTTGAATCCCTCATTGCAAACCCTTCAAGTTTTTGCAACGAACAGTAGCCTATATACGTCTCCAAGGTCTAATCTATTTTTATGTTAACGTTTATTAAAAGCGGAACACCCATTTTGACGTAATAACAGAACTTACAAATAAACTTTCGTATTAATAATATTAGTTGTAAACTCTCTTTATTTTTCAAGCGTACGTTCTGAGGATTAACTACGCTGTGAATCAGTATCACGTCATTATTCAAACTTGAAAGTAAAACAAGAGTTCAAAGTTAACTTTTAACTGAATGCATCTGTCATTTAACTCTACTAATTGGGACAATTTTGAACCGGCCAAATAAAGTTTTTATTTGTTGTTTTCCATTCCAATTCGTAAGTACTCGTAGAGTTTTATTAATGTCGAGTGTCACTTGACTATGTCGGAATAAATGGAATGGTTAATTGGATTTTTTATCGATTTGTCCATTACTGTAGCTCAAACATCAAATTAAAATGTAAAAAAGTATAAACCGTTTGTAATTTAGAATTCAAATCCTCTTCAATTCTTGCATGTTCTCTTCTACCAAGTGTGGAGCAAGCAATGTATGTATGCAGCCTATAAACAGTTCATCACCTCGGCCTTTTGACGTCCACATTGGATAAGCCTCTCCCACAGATCCTCAACGCGATCGATCTTGTGCGGCCTGCGCTCAACGAACCCCTACGATCTCCGAACGACTTTTATGTGGTCGTCCGTCTGCCTAGTCAAGGGCCGTCCTACAATAGGCTTGCCAGTGCGTGGTCCTTGCTGCTCCATCGATCGGCCATAGGTTTTACGAGCTGTATGGCCCGCCCATTGTCACTTCAACTTGCCAATCCTTTGGGCTGTGTCAGTGATTTTGGTTTGTCTACGGATTTCCTCACTTCACTTGTATTCGATCTCGTAGAGAAACGGCATGCATAGTCTGGTCCATAGCAGATTGAGCGACTCTGAGCATCTTCATAAAGCCAGTGAGAGATCACGTCTCAATTTCATACGTAATCAATTCAGCTGGTAAATAATATTTACATTGCTCTCAGGAGTAGCGACGCTTCTTCGTACGATAACAGATAGGACTTCAGTCATTTAGAGTTTATATGTGGATGCCTATGGGCTACAGCGACTACTTAACATTAGGTAGCACGCGTGCTCGTTTGCTGCTCTTCTCACAAACAAGTAGGATAATATCCTCTAAAGGAGCTTGAATTCGTCATCCCTTTTCATTCGGGTCAAATGAGTCAGAACTCATTTGACAAGAATTATGTATTACTCATGTTTTCCCCGGAATCCTAGGAATGAGTCGTTTTGCTTATTTATAGACTGATATGACCCGGATGGCTTACAAGATAGGACTGCTTATGCGAGATTCATAAATACTAATAGGTTAATAGGCATAAACGTCCTGGTTACTCGTATATGGATCGGTTTTCCGGGTAGGTGCTACTGATTTAGACGTTTACATTGTGGGTGTTGATATTAAACTCATAGGTCTTGAAACCTCCAGTTTATTTATGTGTCATCGTTAATCCTTTTCTGCATTCTTGCTGGATATGAGTATCCCCTTAGAATAAGAGGATTTGAGTCATAGTTCACCATGCAGTAGTACAAATTGGTAGACTTTGTAGGTACACCTTGGAAAATTTTATGGAGAACTCTCAGTTACGTCGGTTTCCTGAAGATGGTTCTCAGTATCCTTAAAGAAAGCGATATTAATTTCTAATACGCACGTATCTTGTAAATATCACAGGATCTCACCACCTGTTATTTATGTAAATCACAAATAGTGCAAAGTTCAATGCGTAAATAGTTAGTGTGTCGTTATAAGGAATCCAAAAAAGAAAACTCGACCTAGAGTAGATACATTAATCTATCTGAATCTGTCGACTGTTTTCCCTGCCACCGCAGTTTAGCCGTGACTACGAAAAATGCAACTGGTTCGATTTGTCAAAAATCAAAAATCAAAAATCGTTAATGGTGAGTACCCGGTACATTATAATCTATATCAGATAGAATCTCGATCACTAGACTATCACTGCTATATTACTGTTATATACATAATATAAATTATCACTTAATCTATTTGCAAAATCAAACATTCTGTGAGGAATGTGACGTGAACTGTGATATTTCTAAACAAAATAAGATAAGGACATAGATTATCCTATACCATAGTATTTTTACTACACATCGGTTAATCACGATTAACGATTTTTGATTGTCGAATCAAATTAAATTGCGAATTGGTAATAAAAAATCATTAATCATGAGTACCCGGTACATGATAAAATGTACAAATTCCACAATAATATTAGTTTAAAATCTTATACAACAATATTGTAATCAAATGATGGGTTAATGGCGAAACAGAAGACAACAGACAATACAATACTGTACATACCTTAATAATGTAAGCGGGGACGTCAAAGCGGACAATAACCTCCCATTGGAAACTACTAATCAATCAATTAACCAATTATGTGCTAACAGGGGCTGGGAGAGACAGCTCTCCGGATTGTCTGTATATGCGAGATGCAGATTAAATAGGTTTATTGTTTGGCAGGTTTACAGAAAATTATAGAACTAAATCGACTGAGAAGATATCAGTATCGCCCTCATAATCCGCTGTAAGGCAATTCTTGTGTTTTGTTTAAAAAGTTGCGGGAAGATAGAAGAACTGTAGTACGACCGGGAGGTATCACTGCGGTCCTCATATTCCACTGTAATGCATTTTTTTAGCCTTTAAATAAAGTGCGGTTCTCAGCTACATTTTTAACCGAAGCGGCAACTTCAATTCTCAGCAGTAACATCGCATCTATGCAAGACGCCGGGCAGAATTTTAGTCGTATTTGAGTTTGGAAGTGCTTAGACGTCTACGGGCTGTAGAGACCTTTTAAAATCAGATGATATACAACATTTAATTTTCTAACATGAAAATAAGATAGTAAAAGGGTATTGGGGAGATACCATCGCCGCTCTCATAATCCGTAAAACAATTTCCTTATTTTGGTTAACTGTTTAGTGTTCTCGATAGTAGCATGCATTCACAAGAGCTCAGATAAGACTCTCTATGAGATTAAAAAAAAAAACAAAAACAGAACCCAACTTCAATCTGAACTAAAGTTCGATGAGGTCATTTGCGTGGACGCTGCTGGTAACTAAGATGGTTGCCTCGCTAATAAGTGTGTCGGTAACCACATAATTTCCGCAGACCCATATACATGGTTCATAACCATCCGTTACAACTTACTATGGTAAGCCAATGGACATATACATTCAATCGTAATCAAAACTAAAGTTCAGGTTGTACTTTGCGTTGCTGTTGCTGAGACCTAAGGTGGTTGTCTCGCTAATAAGTGTGCCAGCAACCACATAATTCCCGCAGCCCCACGTACATGGTTCATAACCGTCCGTTGCCACTTACTACGGTATGCATAGAACGATCGAGCAAGCACAATCCCAACGCAGCTATGCACAGTGCAGAGACGTTTCCGTCTGCATTCACGACGATCTCAGATCGGAAGCACTTGAGTGCTACTAAAATGGCGCTTTGTAACTTAAGATTACTTGTAACTAGCTGCTGCCCGCGACTTCGTTTACGTGGACTTCAATTATCTTTTTCTTTTCCAACACTAAAAGTTTTCATGTACTCATAACTGTAACTTTCATATTGACATTACTTTTTCTGTTATAGAGTGATTGAAGTGAAACGAACACAAAATGTTGAGTGTAGCTTACTGCAACACAGTAATGAAAATCGCAATAAAAACGACTAAACAGTTTCTGAAATAATAAAAACAGTCTTGTCTATCCTACACAAGGATGAATCAAATATTGATGCACGGTAAAAGTAAGAATTTATTTTGACAAAAACTTTGAATATCTTGTTACTAAATAATATCATTTACACCATACAATTTTTATTTACAGTATAAAGTAATTTGCCAATACTACATCAGCGAAATATTGGTCACATTTAAAATAAAATACTTCTATCTTTTTGGTGTTTAAGCTTTAAATTAAGCAAAGGTACGTAAAAATGTAATTAATTGGTATGGTGAGATATCACATCTTTGATATGGTATTAAAATATCATGATTATTCATAAACTTTTGATTCCTCGTGTAAATGTCTTGACAAAATTCTAGACTAGACTAGACCAGACTACACTACACTAAACTAGACTAGGCCAGACTAAACTAGAGTACATTAGATTAGACTAGACTTCACTAGACTAGAGACTAGAGAATAATTTTTGACAAGCGTCATCTTAGTATCCAGGACGATACAGGGAACTGGCATGTCGTCGAACACCGAACGATGCGGTCGCTCCGCCGAGCCCGTGGCCCGTCCATATGTAACGGATATTCCCAGAGAATTTGATATAATATCCCTACGACTATGTATACATCGTCTGTTTATCTCTTTATTCTGTCTGTTTATCTCTTTCTTAACGCCAAAACGATTGATCAAATCTACCTCTTACTGTGCAGAGTGCCTGAACCTCGTTATAGACTCTGTATTAACACGATATGTTGTTATCATGAAACTAAGCAGACACATAACTTTAGATAAGATATTAATTCTCCATCAATCAGAATTATAGAGAAAAGGAGAGTGAGAATCAGAGAATAAATTAATGATTTCATGTTGAAAAGTTAACACACGAAGGTGTCAACCATTTGATGTTAAACATACTCTGCGGCCGACGGACGTCCACGTCCAATATAGGACTAAAAAGCAGTTCTTTTGTTTTGGTTACAGAGCGACGGATCTATGAATGATGTTGGATAGAACTTTAGTTCTTTTTGAGGTTAGACGTAATCGTCCATTGACTGCTGACCACCTAAATTGAAATATTCTATTTTATTATAAAGTACTAAACATTCGATGACCTGCTTACTCTTGTCCTATTTTTCAAACATAAAAATATTCAATAATCAAAGTTGTGGTACAGTCAAATTTTAGTGAGGAACTTATTAAGTAAATAAATAATAGTTACAAAAACTAAAAAGCACTATTTGCTTTTTACTTTTTTTAACTTATTTATACTTTTTTTGTTGGATTTTTTATAATAGCGTGTTTTTTTTTTTGGTTTTTTAACTATTATTTATTTTTCTGTTTTTTCATATTATTGCATTATCATCGTTCCAAATTGATCAGATATCATGAAATTGGTGAAAATTAAGCTTAAAGAATCCTTTACATACATACACAGATACAACCCAAGCTGATAAAAGCGTGTTAAAAATAATTATCAAGACAGTTAACTACTTCATTATCTAAATTACCAAATTGAAACATACTTCAAAGTTAGGCAACTACGAAAACGGTTACTTCAACACATCTGTTCTGAACACCTAAAATTAACCATCTCGGAGTCTGTTAAGATAATGGATCAACTGACGGAGGAACAATTAGGATAATTAATATGCGGACAGTCTGCTCTCCGTGTAAACAGACTTCTGCGTTGTACCTTGAGTCTGCCTAAAATGCTAGACACAACTTTTGTTTTCAAATTCAAATATTTTATTTAATTATAAGGCATTTATATGGCCTTAATGAATGTTAAAGTTATAATGTAAAAACAGTTAATTGTCTTTGAGCGCTCTGTTAGTTAAGATTGACTGGGAGAAAAACAGACGGAAAAAACTGTTTTTAAAACTGTCATTAGTGCCTACACCCATATTGTACACTTATCTGTGTATTGTACACGTTACACATTATAGCTTTAGAAATATAGTAAGCACAAAAAACAAAGTAAGGAAGTTTATATTATTATCTACGGAACTACAATTTATTTGTAATTGTTTTGATATTTTCTACATGTAATTTATATGTTAATTACAGTAAAGAACACCTTTAAACAACTTGTAATAATAGCCTAACCTAAACAACGTAAAAACCTAACCTAACCTAAAAAAGTGCCAAGAATGCTAGCCGCATTACCGTGTTTTATCTGTTCAAGTAAAACCTTCATAATTATATTCCATTGTGAAAACAAAGTACATATAAAAACATATGTAAATTTTCGAATAAATTTTGTATTGGTTTACTTCCGTTGACTCAAAGGTCATTCAACTTAGAGTCTGAAGAGACTAAAAAATAAAATCTTTATTTTTACTCTAAAAGGGGGACAGTCGAGCACGTAACGTAAATATCATATGATCATAAATACGTAAGCTTTGATACAAACTCGATACGCAGCCAAGTACAATCACCGACAAACTCTCTCAAATGGCGAATAAATATGGTTTTATTGACACTCACATGATGTCATTTTTGAGCGCAAGATTATTGCTGCTTATTGTATTATTATTCTTTTTTTTACTCAGACCGTTGTTTTACTTGAGAAGAGTAGCAAACGAATATGCAGGACACTTGATGTTATTTCGATGCAGTCTACATGCGTCTTCAAACAAGACTGCCTATCTGAGGTCGTAGGTTATATTCCTAAAGACTAAGATGGCCGCTTCGGTCTTAAGTGTAGTCGACAACCGCACCTCTCCAACCGAAATAACAGAATTGTATAAAGGCATAACATGCATACCGGCTCAAGTACCTCCGTGGTCAAACTATATTACCACATGTATACGCAAGGGTCTCAACATGACTTAAAACGGCCCTATCCGTAATGCTTTTAATTTTCCACTGCTGGGCATGAATCTTTGCCCACTACTATGAAAAGCCGCTGCTACTTCACCACGCTGTCCAATGCGTTTTAGTATATATAGGTTTAATAAACAATCCATCAAATATTATCATGTCACCCACAGAACGCTTAATGTGCCCATCGAAGCACGATGAAATGCTTACCACCAATGGTCACCCATCCAATTACCGACCACGCTTGAGCTTGCTTCACTTTGTCGTACAGGTCGTTGGGGTATACAAATCCCGACAGCCCCAATCATTAAAACCTGACCAATAACAGCCGTTCATAGCTTTTAGCGTTGAATATTTTCCATCAGTATTGTCCTTACCGATGGCGACTATAAACATTTTACGTGCACGTAAGATACTTTCATACTAGTGATAGTGTTTCCTGTCTACGTTACAGACGCCTTTTTGTGTTTGTTATCTTATATCAATACGAAAATGAAAATATTTTTATGCAAACTACACTCTTTACTATATATTTTTTTTATTAGAATTAAATATAGCTTCCTCTAACGGTGAAGGAAAATATTTTAAGAGATGGATGTCCGTGAAATCAATCAATTTACACTTGACTAATATAGTGGACTATGGCCTAGTTCTTCTCATTATAAGAAGACCCGTGCTTAGGGGGATACTAATGAATTGAAGATTATTATGAAAATCTTTATCATTATTACAGTAACCGGAAAATTTAAGTTATTCGAAATAGTGCTTGTAACTCTTGCATTGTATCCTTTCGTATGTTAAACTTCAATACGTATCCAGAGGGATTGAGATTGACAATAAAAATGATAATATTTTTAGTTAGAAAAAATCATCATCATCATTATTGTTGCCAGAAAATTTATCATATTTGAAATAGTGCTTGTATCCTACACAGCATCCTTTTGAGTATTAAAGTTCAGAATGTATTGTTCCGGAGGGATAGTATTGATTTATGATACTAAAGGTAATATTACTTATATTACTAAAGATATTATTACTATTAGAAAATTGTATATTGTTAATTTTAAAATTGCGATTTTTTGGGAAAAATTATATTTTAACAAGGGCTTGTGACTTTCACATTGCGTTCTTTCGTGACTAAAATTGAGACGTTTTTCCTACGCTAGTGTGGAATATCCGTAAATGTCACGTTGCCGACCGCCATGTTTTAACCGAACCTGTAAATGCTGTAAATGGGGGCGTAAATTAACGTTTTTATGTGGCTTTTATGAAGTTATTTAGCGAATGCGATCTTAATCTTGCAGGATGCGTCTCGATTCGTAGGTATCGGGTTAACACTAACAAAGGGAGCATGATTTTAAACTAATATTATCGAATTTATACATTTACCATATAACGGCTACTCAGGATTATCGATTTTAGATCGCCGATATTTCAAAGCAGTTGCTTAGCCGTGGTCAGGATTAAACTATGATTCAATTTTAGTCTGGCCGCGCCGCGCAGTTCGGCCGCATTTCCATGCTAAATAGCGATTGCATTACTCTACGCGCCTTCTGATTTCTCTTTTCTCTCTCTGACATTTGTCTCTCTATATGTGTCAGCCCTTTTGTAACTGGCACGTTCTATTAAAATTGTTTATTATGTTTATAGTACATATTTTAAAATTATATGCGTTTTATTTTTAAAGCTATTTTTGCGAGGATATTATCGTTTATGAATAGGTTTAGTCCCTATTCTTTATCGTTTCTGGCTACCTTTGTTACGCTTTTTAAGGAATAGAAACCTTTTATTTACGTAAGTAGAGGTAAAAACTATTTGCAAGCAATAGTAGTTCTACCTTAGAATATAAAAAATACAGAAGGAGTCTTACTATTATTGTATATGGTCTTTAAAACATTTTTTATAATTTACTACTCAGCTTGTAGTGCATAAGTATGTTATAAAGAACGGTTAAGCATTTAATATTCAATAAAGTAGAAAAAATACTGTAGTACAATATTAGTAAATAACATCGATAAGACAGTAAAATATATCCTGAGTTGTCGGACTAATAGTTTAAATCTGTAATAGATAAAACAAATAAATATGGCTAATCCTGAATTTAAGACGTATATTTCTAGTTGAAGAATATAAATATTTACTAGTAGAATGAAAAGTATGGTATAATTATATTAGTGTCACATTATATTATGTTGTTACGCTACTCATTGGAAATATTGACTGTAAAAGTCGATAATACTGAGAACCGGTTATATGAAAAAATGTTTAGCATCATGTGCTACAGAATTGAACGGCTTTTTTGAAATCTCTATTATTGAAATCGTCAATTCTGTACATTTCATATTCTGAGATTAAAACTTCCAAATAGCAAGTACAATTACTCGCTACACAATTGAACGCAGTACAATTTTTCAAATAAATAGTCCCACGATTTATGACGCCATCGGTGACAAGAGGTGTGGTTCATATCTCGCACAGAGAATTGCGATTGCTATTCACTGCGGTAATGCGGTTAACGTTCTTGACACCTTGCATGGGCATGAACTCCCTTTAGATTGCTAAGGTTTGGCTTTACTTATAATTAGTTTTAAGATTTTCATTATTGCAATCAAGAAGTAAATAAAATTGATCAGCTGTATTAAAATGTCGTAACGTCTATTCTGTACACTTAACATTCTGAGACCAAAACTTCTTGCTATACAATTAGCATTACGTTCAAACAGTGCAGTACAAACGGACGTAATGCACCCCACAGTAATTACAACCGGTTTTCAACAGGAAATCTGCAATTATCTTCTTATAGAACCCCTCTATGGAAAGCTGAATAGAGCCCTGATTGCTGCTCAAGGACTTAATGCGGCAATTTGATATTTTCTTCCGATGTTTCCGTTGAATATGGTTCGGATATCGGGAGAGGGAACAACAGAATAGATACGTGGTTTGGAGTTCGTAATATAAGTAATTATTATAAAATGACATGTCTTCATAACAAAGTTGCGTTTCGCCGTCTATATGTTTTAGAAAATTATATCTTTATTATTACTCCCAGTTATACCTAGTAGGTATAAACAAAGTCGCTTTCAGCCATCTGTACGCTCAGATCTTTCAAACTACGGAACAGATTTCAATGCGGTTTTAATCGATTGACAGAGTGATTCAAGAAGGACGTTAAATATATAATATATGTATGCGTATTGTAACAGAGAAAAGTCGATAATTTCAAAGATTTGTAGTGTTTGCTAGTAAGTTTTTTTATGTGAGAAGAGCAAATGGGCATGCTAAACAATCTGATGTTAACAAACACGACTGAAATCCTATCTGAGCGCGAACGTAGATACGTTGTTACTCCTGAAGACTAAGAGCCTCGCTTCAAAGTGTAGCTGGTAACCGCACCTCTCCAACCGAAACATAAGTAATGCTTTACGGCGGATTATGAGGGCGGCGGTGGTATCTCCCCTGTCGAACTATAGTTCTTGCATCTTTCAACTCACAAAACACCGGGTATTCACGATTAAGGCTTTTTAATTGCCGATATTTCGAACCGTGGTCACTGCTAAACTGAAGAACTAGGCAATAAAAATCGTTAATCGTGAGTACCCGTTACATAGTAAAATGTATTAATAAATGATATTATTTTTCATCCATCCAACCGTCAGCCTTTACGCGTTCACTGCTGGACATAGGCCTCCCCCAGGTGCCGCCACTCTGAGCGGTTCTGTGCCCTCTGCATCCAGCGGTTTCCCGCTATCCTTATCAGGTCATCGGTCCACCTGGGTGGTGGACGCCTTGTGCTAATTTTGCCTAGAAATGGTCGCAACTCGAGGACCTTCCTGCTTCGTTGATTAGTTTAAAATCGTATATTTCCCAAAAGAGTGTTAGTGATTACCGATGACCACGTACAATACGTGGTATCAATAAGGTAATAATCGCAATGTATACAACGGAAAACAAACGCAGATTAACCGTAGGAAATCGCGTTTTCTATTTCAAATAAATCACATTAAGCGGAAAACTTTTTGTTCCACCCTTGCGGCAAACACGGGGACAGGCAGCGGAACTGTGAGCTTCAATAAAACACTAATTCTTCCCAAAAGCCCAGTGACACATCGAAAAGACAAAGCTATGGTTTCCAATAATAGTTAAAAAAAACCATGGTATCAATAGATCACTGAAAAAGAACCCCACGCTTTTCTTACATTGCATTTTTTTCTTATTTATACTTTTTTATTTGTTTTTTTTATAAAAGCGTGTTTTTTACTTTTTTAACTACTATTTACCTATTTTCATTTATTTTTCATATTATTGCATTGTCATCGATCCTTGATACGTGTGCAAAGTTTCAAATTAATCAGACATCTGGAAATTGGTGAAAATTATGCTCATAGATTCCCTTACATACAGATACAACCCAAATTAAAAAAGCGTGTTAAAAAGGCAATTCTTGTCAATGTTTAACTGCGGTGATTAAACATTTATATGAATAATAAAAATAAATACATATGGATGTAAACATCTTTTTAATGTCCATGTCTACTTATTTTCATAATTCATATAAATATTTTAAAGGTGGTAGAGCCGTTAGAGCTCGCCCGGGTCGGCACCACCGCCACCCTCACAACCCGCCGTAAAGAAACATGTTCTTCATGTATCGTGTTTCGGTTGGGGAGGTGTGTTTGGCGGATACATTATTGGAGGCGACCATCTTAGTCCTCAAGAGTATAGATGAGACTCCCGACTACACTTACAACCAAAGAGACCACCTGAGTGTTCAGGAGTAGTAATGGATCTGTGCACGACCTCAAGTAGATCATTTCTTATTGGAGGTTGTCCAAGGGCAACAACGATCACTTAACTTGTCTTGCATACTCATATGCTATTATCATATAAAAAAGCCAATTTATACTCTATAGATATTGGAAAATATGATATTATAAGTGTAAAAATCATCACATCATATTCACGACTTGATGACGCCAATAACGGGTAAGATTGGCAATGAGAAAGTGAGTGAGTATCTATTACGCAATAGTTTTACCTATTGTGGACTAGTAACAAAGTTTAATAACAAAACTTAACACAAAAAAAATATGCAGTCTTTATTATCTAGGTACCCTATTTTTTTATTGGATTTATAGTCATTTGGACAGTGTCCTAAGCTATGTCATGCTCATTCTATGCAGTGTACATCGCTGTAACTAAATCGCCATAGCTTCGCTCGTATATAAAACAGGGTTAATTATCGTCAACTGGACGAAACAGGAAATTAACTTTCGTTCTCCCGCGTGATAAGTTTATTAAGAATAGCCACTTTTGTTATTTATTCTTTTTATTTGTTCTTGTTATTGCTTCGGAGCTGGTGACGCCGGTTTGGGCGAAATTTTTAATTTGCTTTATTAAAGACCCGTTTATGAATATTCCACGTCTGACCGTTCCTCGCTATTGAAATTTCGACAATATTCTTTCTTTAGGCGTGCTAAAGTCTGTTTCATTATCATTTGTATCATATTTTATTATTATATAGCTTTATAATTGTTTGCTGCCTTTGTGTGAAGTCGATATTAGAAAATTTCATATCATATTTTTATTTAATTATTTTTCAAATTTTCTTTCTAAAAGCTCTCTTACACTACATATTCAATTAAACTATCTTAAAAAAATCAGAATTTAGATTTAGCAATTTTAGGATGGCCTTATCTGTTGATCTGTCGTGTCACATTTATATAGATTAACCGTACTATATATAATAAGGATGGGTTAAAAACTTAAAATGGATAAAAGCACCACCGCCACAATAACAATATGCGGTAAAGCAAGCTTGGGTATTTTTGAGATATAGGTTTCCGACTACATTTAGAAGCAAGGCGACTATCTTAGAGTAGCAACAAATAGAAGAGATAGCCTAATAGAATATCAGCCCAGACTGAAATTATATGTGTATGTCCATGGACTGCAGCTAATACTTTTCATCATGCGTTCTGTACGCTAATCTTCTCTCTTCACATAAAACACTTCTTTTCTCTTTTGGGACGGAGCTGTATTTACCCTATCTCTTCTTCTTTAAAAGGCTCGTGGGAACACGGCGCACGCCACCTCGAGACCTTAGTTTGACTTGGGACAACCAAGTCCACCGTCAATCTTTACCTACCTACGCTCTATTTCCTCTCCGGCTTATTTCTGAACCCTTTCTCTTTTTAGCTGTCTCCTGCGACATTACTTGTTCGCAGAAGAATACCTCCGCTTGTCTGTCACTCCCGGCTACGGATTTAGCCGGAAGCCAATGTTATGGATAGCAACTCTACCGTGTAGCGTAACACTGACTCAACTACACTCTCAGTGCCTTAACACCCTCTCCCACTTCTCTTGCACGACTAACTGTGGTAAACCAGAAACTTAAAACTTTTAATCGATGACTTCAACTATTACTATATTAATGTTTATTCGACTACATTTCTGTTATTATTATATTTACGAATAGACTCCAATCCCCAAACATCAGAAACTAAAAACTTTAAAGGTGGTAGAGCCGTTAGAGCTCGCCCGGGGCGGTACCACCGCCACC
>DWON01003883.1:0-17182 GCA_018251015.1 Phocides pigmalion okeechobee | reverse complement strand
GAATACCATGGACACACACAAAGATAGACATAAACACGCAGACCCAGAACGGAATCTAAATTCATAGTTCAGGTGTCCCCTTAGCCGGAATCGAAACCGGAATCCGTGTTTCAGACCTGAATGTTTACCATTGACCCACGTGTATGGTAGTATTGAGTAGTTAACGTTATGACGGCGCAATGGACACTATACTGGTCTTACAAGATTTGTAAGACCACTATAGTGTCAAAAGATTTGTTTAACAGTTTTAGTGCAGCGCTCATATAATCATAATAACATAATTTGCTGCAGCGATAGGGTCAGCGTTGTGGAAACTAAAGTGGAGCTTATTTTTCTAGACTAAAGATGCGCCAACAATTAACTAAAATATCGTATTTTTAGAATACACAGACGTAATGTTCGCCCGCAGTCTTGTAGCGCCGACGTAAACACAGCACTTGTTCGCCTGTAATCCATACAGATTTATGCGTACAAGACAGGTGTGTACGAGCCGCAAGCGTCGCGCTGTGCAATGCACAGAAGTGTTGTACGGCCCAGGGAAAGTTATTTCGAATAATGAATTTAGATTCATACCTAGTGTGGGTGTTTGTGCATTTGTTCTTGTGTGTGTCATTAGCACCCACGGCAGAGGGAATCTTATTGTGTTATATACATAGACAATGTTCTTTTGTGTACTGTTGCAATGACGTCATAACTATTGAGCAACATGGCGTCTAGTATTTTTAACAAATTATGAGCGAAAATAAAAATGATTTATCTCTATGGCGCTTTTCGATTTATTTTTTTTAGTTAACCTTAGGATCAAATAGAAACGCTTACCGAAAAATGGTGTAACGTTTTTATCAGTAAGATGGTATTTGTATATAATACATATTTGAATACTGGCAACATTAGTCTTAACAGATAATTAATGTTCCTTGGTACAGACAGATATTATTAATAACTAAAAATCCAAATGTTTCCTTAATTTACACGACTAACTACAAAAATGCTTCTTAAATACTAAAATTATAAATTAAATATTTTAATTTGTAGAACACAATCTATATAATTTATATTGAAACGATTGGTTTTACATTTCCAATAAATCACTTATAAATAATTATTTAAAGGTTACAATATATTATAGACTTACAAGTACTATGCCTTTTATACTACAAAAAAGAAAAAAACAATTATATTAAATAATCAACAGATTAAAAATGAAAATAAATATAAACTTTGGATTTAAACTACTTTGGCTGTTTAGGAACTAAAACTTATGACTTAATTATATTCAAAAAAAAAGAATAAATCACTACATAAACACTAAACTGTGAAGATAATATATTGAATTCTGTATCAAAATGGCAGCTTAAATAACTATTAATATTATATATTTATTTGGAATTGGCTTTCATTTCATATCAATATTGGTATAACACAAAAATCCCTCTTATTTATTCGAGGACCTTATTTTGAAATATAACCTACATCAGTCCTACCATGATTGCGAATCATCATTAGGTTTCAAAGAGTGGTAGAACTAGTTTGCTTATCCGGGGAGGTACCACTGCGACCCCCACAAAGGGCTAGAGGCTGAACTATGAGCAGTCCGCAGTCCGTTTACACTTTTACTGCGCAAAACACAACTGTTGTTTTTTATGTGAGAAGAGTAGCAAAGGAGCATGCAAACCACCTGATGTTAAGTAGACGCAGCCCATAGACATTCATGTACAATCACAAACACGACCGAAATCCTATCTGACCTCGAACATAAATGCGTTTCTATTCCTGAAGACTAAGATGATCGCCTCGCTTCAAAGTATTGCTGGCAACCGCACCTCTCCAACCGAAACACAAGTAATGCTTTACGGCGGATTATGAGGGCGGCGATGGTACTTCCCCGGTTGAACTATAGTTCTCCCACCTTTACAATTGTGTTTTACTTGGCGTAACAGTAGCGTGCCCCAGTAGGAATAGGGAGTGGTTTTAGTAAAAGTCTGACATATTTCGTCCCGGACCTGGGCGGAGGTAATCATTGGTGATTTCCACATCCTAAATAAAAAAGGTACCACCGCGACTCTAGCGTGAAGGAATTCTCTCGTTTTTATGATAAGGTTATTCTCATTTATTTATGAGGCGATCATATCAATCTTTAGGAAATAGTGCGTACCCGGTACGTGGTCAAATGCATAAATCCCGCGATAACATAATTTTAAAATTATTTCTCACACTATATCTACGTATATCTACATTTGAGTCATAAACATATTTCGTATCGACGCTATCATAAAATATAATAAAACTAATATTGCAACTAAGTAAAGTGGCCATTATTAAATAATTTAACTAAAATAATCTACTTAAATAAAAAATTAAAACTATATTCAGAAATAAACAAAAAAATTAAATTACCATAGTCTATGATCCGCTATATTGCTTTCTCATTTCATTTCAGTACATTAGAAAGAGATGAATGACTACGATCGCTTCGTTGACATAAATATAACATTTCTAATATTGCACACACTATTATGACATAATTAATATTTATGAAGACTTATTATTTTAGAAGTCGTTAACTTCTAGCCAACAAACAAAAAATGCGATATTTTTTTGCGGTTGACACTTACTGCGGCGTACAATATTGTTAATATAATAATATTCGGCGTCTAGTACACAGCTGGCGCGTGCCCGCGAAGCTGTATGCATGTGTTTACATCGCCGCTACAAGACTGAGAGCGGACGTTACGTCTGTGTATCCATAGATGATACACAGATGCTAAATAATACAATATTTCTAGTAAGTAAACTACTTAAAAAATGATGAAAATTTTGGCAGTGTATTATGTAAAATGGAAACAGAATTATTTATTCTTTAAGAAAAAATTATCACGACAATCTGTTGTTGGCTGGCGGTTAAAACTTCTTACTTAAGAAAAAAAACTATGAAATGCACTTAATTTAACAAAATATTCCGAAAATACATATTCAATTGTTATTCCATATAACTTATCTTAAATATTATTTTTCTAACATATCTTCCAGATGGCTATATTTATACTAAATTGCTTCAAGAATATCGTACAAAGCTTACATTTAATCAGACGTTTCAGCGGATAACTGAATATGGCAACACTACTTTCGGTTCAAAATTCCTACCATTGAATACAATATTTTATGGTAGCTTTTTAGGAACTGCATCAGAAACACAATTAACACATAAAAAGTGAAGAGTTGACCGCACGCTTATTTGTACATGTTTTTAACTGCCGGATACACATTAATGGAAGCGACAATCTTAGTCCTCAAGAGTAGGAACGCATCCGCAACCACAACCACGTCCATCCTTAAATAGAACTTCTTTCCTATTTGAGATTGGACGTGGTTGTCCATGGGCTGCAATGACCACTTAACATCACGTGGCCTGCATGCCCGTTTCTTACACTTTCATAAAAAAAAAACTCGTAATACCTTTTACCAATGTAATCCTCTTTAAAAATACAAGGTCTGGAAAAATAAACTTAATTACGTGAAAGAATAATCTCAACCGATAAATAATCGATGATGTAAGCGTATACCATGTCATCACAGATAATGCGATCTGTGAGTAAAATGTGCCAAAGGCAGTAAAATATATTGCATTAAAAGGATACTACAATAATTGGAGCAACATGTTTGATAGTGAAAGTAACTGTGGCGGTTGACGCACGGGGGCCGCGGTTTCGGGTTACATCGACTGAATGATTTTATTGTCCGGCCCGTTCCATTAGCGTGATTGGCCCGCTCTACTGATGGCTCATTTCATTTTCATTTTCCACTCTATCGGTTAGCCAAATTTTATATCTTCTTTAACAGTGCAGGCTCTAATTGGGTCTTTAATTAATGGTTGAATTTAAAATTGTAAGCTTTTATTCTTTTTTAGAACGGCAGGCAATAATAGTAACGAATGGCAAACGCGTGGCTTTAAGTCTTATTATATCGTTCTCTAAGCTTTGGTGGATAACTGCGCAGTTTGTTAAAGCTTCTATTTTTGGTTACAGACCACGTTACAGGTATTAGAACGTTTTTATATATGACATATATTTTTATGATGTTCCATTATTTATAAATATTATAAAACAAAGACATAATTACGTATCGTTTACAAAATAATTAGAACGTAATCTTAATTTCAGTTGAGAGAATTAAAAGTTGATGTTTATTAGCGGATAGTTACTCAATGAGAGCCAGCTGTGGCTTTGTTATCATACTTATCACTAGGCAAGTTTCAGTAACTTGGAACTAGCGTGCTGGTCGGAGCAATAATGCTAATGGCGGCTCCGTTGTCCGTAACGCTGTTAACGTCTCGCTTGTGATGAATATCTTGGTTATTCAGTTAGTGTTCCAGACGGATAAAGTTCATTGATAGAGTTAATGTTCAGAGTTCTATTATATTCCGTGATATTCTTCACTGTATTCACTTCACTACAGTGCAGAACTTTTTTAAGTTTAGCACCGGTTAGATTGCTTACGAGTATATGATCTAATGTATTACATCGGTTGGAATGTGGTTTGACCACATTGGAATTACATATTTGTTCTCTTTATTATTTATTTAGGGAATTGTTTTTTTTTTCTTTAATAATATAATTGTCTATAAAGTATAGCTAATGCATCCTAAACTGTATCCTACTATAGAATTGTTAATTTTCCCTGTAGCGTGGGACCAGAATAGCGCTACGGTATCTCCTGCCTACCGTAAGAGGCGACTAAAAGCAGGACGCTTGCCGAGATTTGGCACCTGGCCCTTTCGTTGGAAAGGGTTCAAGTGCCTTGAACCAGTCACTGCCTCCAAGGAGAAAAAGAGCGAAAGCCGCAGCGTCAGACCGGTCACCGCCCCCGCTTATACGGGGAGGAAAGGTGAAGGTCAATCATCATCATTGATCCGCTAACCTTCCGAAAGCTCCTCCTTAACGCAGCCCCGCAACCACGGTACGGTCACCTGACCCGTGACGTGAAGCGAGCCCAGCCGGACCGCATGCTAACGCGCCGCTTGGACCCGCGGACCGTACCACTCGCCGGCGTCGGGCAGAACCAGCTGGTGGACGACGGATGCAGCAGGAGTTGAGCATGCCGGAGGGATTATTCCGAGCCCCCCACTTAACAGTGGGCGAGGGCTACTATAGTTAAGACGGGATGCAACCCCGAGTTCAGGCACGGGCAAAGAGGGTATAGCACGAGGCCCGTATGCCTCCGCCCGTAGAGGCTGGGACGTCCCCCGATGATGATGATGATGAATTGTTAATTTTGTTTAGATAATAGAAAAAGCCATAATTTAATGTTGATTCTTGTATCTGACAAAATAGTATAGTAAACTATGCTACGCTGGATGTCTTTGTTTGTGGTTTACTCAGTAATATTTTTGTAATATACCTTTAACAAAAAGCAGTAATTGTGTCTCTCGCTACTTTTTTGAGGGTTAAATTTGTTTTAGAATTTACAATTATGGCAGTACTGAAAATCTCAGCCCGGTTCTCAATTACATTATTCTTAGAAGCACTATCTGGTTGTTTAATCAAGGCCCCAGCTGCGTCTTTGCTAATACTAAATAAACAATCTTGTTTTAGCAAGTTAGCTCGGGACTTGTAGTGGACTATGAACAATAATGCTAATGGTTGTTCCGTTGCATGCAATTACACGTTCGTACCAGTTAGTGTTGTGCTGCTAATCAGCTTATTCTGTTAATCTTTCAGGATTTGCATCTCTTTGATTGTATGCGCCTGAATAGTCTGTTTTGGTCACACCTCTCTCTGTTGCTATTGCTTTCATATTATCTACTTTAGCTGCATAAATGCAGCTTGCATCCTGTTATATAATTTTTTTTTCAAGTCTGTATGAATATGAAGAATATATACATACGTATATTATGTCTATTCTTCAGAATTTTATGGATGTTAAAATTAAGCATGTCTATATCACGAATTTAAATCAGTTTGTTCCGTCCGTTCGTACTGTCGTTGACTGTTTTCAATCTTTAATCCACCAAATTGCAATGTAAGAAAGATAATACAAAGCGAGATATATCCTATGCCTCAGGTTTCCTCATATAATTTCTAAAGACTACCCATATATGTATTTGGCTTCTTGTGGTATATGATGTCCTAAACGCTTATTCTTAGAAGAATCCCATTCCCAGCTGTGGAACGAAATGTGTTAATGATAACTTTATTAAATACTTATTCAAGTGTATTACTATACCAGCAGACCACCACCGGCATTTTGAATTTTCCAGGCCAATAAGCATGATAATTTCGTTCCTGTTGGAATTAATCTCGCCAAGCCTTCATAAGTCGGTGACTGCTGCCGCCATATTTCAAGGGCTCGTTTTAATCCCCAGATCCCCTCGGCAAGGACATGGCATAATTGCACCATAAAACATGGAATATAGTGCTGATAGAAGCAATTTGTCTTTCATTGGTGGCAATTATTCTTAAACGTTTACTGCTACTGTGTTAATATGTTTGTGAAATTAAAATTTGCTAAGTAATTCTCTTACCTAGCTTGTAGTACCAAGTATAACTGTTTGTTTCTTTTTAAATAAAAGGAAGATAGACTTGTAGTCTCACTGCCCCTCAAGAATGTAATTATAAAATCTGTCTCAACGCACGTAAAATCTACCTCAAACATTTAATGATATTTTTAAACTTATCTTTGAAGATCCCCGATGAGTGTAATGAATTACTGAATAATAATCGCTGGGACCGAGTATCTATTGAACGTGCTCCCTGAAGCATAAAAATTATCGTGAAAATTTTCTATCAGACATCACCCAAATAATACGGACACTTTCTATGATATAGGTCAGGCTAAGATTCTTCAGTCTTAATCACCGTATATCTATACAAATAATAACATTGTAACTATTCTCCGTGAGTACATTCATCATCATCTCAACCGTTTGACTTTTACCGCTGGACATAAGCCTCTGTACATTGATTGCTTATAATTAACGCAACAGAACCCAAGTCAATACTTGCTTTAATTTTTATCTGTTTTTCTATACGCTTGTGCTAATCTCAGGAACACTTTATCTGATTTGGGGAGGTTTCAAACAATATATTGCTTCACCTAATATTTGGTGTACGTTTCATTTCAATCTGTTTATAAATAAAAAGTACTTGCGCAGTTTTTAGTCATCGCGCAAACTAAAAGCAGCGACTTGCACGCTATCACATAAAATTACGATCTCGTGTCATTTAAAACAAATTAGCGCGGCTCTTAAAATCTCGCCTATAGAAACTAAGCCTTAAATCCCACTTTCAGGATATGCTCCATCATAAACCTTTAAGTGTATTAAGCAAAACAACCAGTAATTTATAGTTCCGCATATCCCAAAAGACATTTGTAAAGGGTGGAGTTCCTACTACTCACATTAAACACAGAATACTCGTCAGGGTAAACATGCTTAAACTGGTCCTGAATCCATTAAACCCCATTGAAAACACTAAATATCTTCTAAACTAACCCATTATAAATTCAATTACGCTAAGACGCAGACAATTTGAGCGGGTGGCGCGGGGTGTATCTAAACATATTGCGGGCCACTTGGGCGCCTGGGTGAGCCGGGTAACGCGACCCGGCCAGCCCTTTGTACTAACGTGGCGGCTCCAGGTAAACTACGGACGTAGGTACAATTTATGACTGCTTGAACTGCTAACGCTTGGTACAATGTGTGATATTAAAATTTTATTTGTACGCAATTTAAGTATGATAATAATGTTGAGCTGCTATTCCTTATTTATTTATTTATTTGCTCGATACCCAAACGTGACCTCCCAATACAAGATGATCTTAGATAAGGCTAAATTGATTTTTATGAGTCTTTGAAACAAAAGGTATTCAAACATATAACTTAAAAACATTGGATTATTAGGTGTCTGAAGTCCTTTTTAAGTCTCACCAGCGTGGCTTTCAGATAAATGCACTATAATGTGTATTAGCGGGCTTGTTACCAACCCATCTCTTTGATGTTTTTAAACCAACCAAGGACCTCTGACAAGATTTAATGACTGTCCCGACATCTGTCCATGAACGATAGCGATAAATAAACGCGCCATAAAAGCGTTATAAAGCATATGAAATTTGCTACTATCGGTCGCCCATTCAACTTCCAACCGCGCTCGGCTACACTTCATCGAACGTTCTCGATCCTGGCAAATTAAGGAACTTTGCGCGTAGCCGATGTCTACGTGCAAAGTAAATCGTACAACGTACAAGAATTAAGCATGTCTCGATACCAACTACAGTAAACTCAGAATAACTTCTATTAATACTGAGCAAAGTATTGTTGGAACAATATAGTTCGTCGTGTAACTCTCAACTAGGTTCGTTCGGTTATTGGATATCTAATTTTCTTTATGACAGTTGGCGTGTTTCGCGCAGGTCGGCGCCAACTCGATAATGGTTGTTGTTCCTTTAATTTCTTTCGAGAAAGTTTGGGACTGTAGATGTGTTTGTGTACGCTTGGCTAGTTCGCGCGATTTGTTCTCTCTGCATCATTAGCGTTATTTATTACGTGTACAACACACTATTATTGTTATATTCATTTATTGTTCTTATTGTTGAAAAGTTCAACTTCAAATTAAATTTCAGATAGCCATCTAAGAAACAAAAAAGTACTTAAAACGTATTATTGGAATAAATTTAATTTTAGAAATTAATAATAACATCGTCTTCGTGACCAACTTCAGTTGAGGCTTCCGTACCATATGCGAGAGGATTGGTTATTCTATGAGCGGTTACGTGCACTGCATGCACATTTGCTACTATATTTTTGTAAAAAACAAATAACCGTTTGCTACTTAATATTTGCCACATAAACTTACTTACAAAGAAATAGCAAACAACTTAAGTATTTATATTGAAAAAGTACTAATTGCTTGCAGACCACCGAATGTGATGTAAGTAATGACCTTTGCAGCCCATGGACATCTACGTCCTACTACAAACATTTATCTACCTGAGGTCACGCAGATGCATTGCTACTCTTAAGTTTTAAGGAAATAGCGGGGACCGCACTTCTTCAACCGATACGCAAGAATTGTTTCACAGCCAACTATGTGGACTACTGTGGTACCTCCCTGATCGAATTATTGTTCTACCACCTGCCAAAAACCCTTCACGCCACCCATACAAAGCCGCAAAAATAGTCAAGTTTCTATAATAAACGCGTAAACTAGACATAGAGTGTAAAGCGCCAATGTTCACAGTGATAGTAGCCTCTTCGCACCTTTGTCTACATAAAGCACGGTCCTAACTGCCGACCGCGGCTGCACTACACTATTGTAACTACACTTACGATCGCTTCCGCCACCTCTCGACGCTGGCATCCTGGTATCGAGTGACGCTGCAATGGGTACTCGAGCAATATCAGCAAAAGTTTATTAGGGTGGCATAAGCACTAGGTATTTTAGGAGCTATTGTCTCACGATATATAGTCTATATATTAAAACACGAAGCAAAAATTTTGTACATCTTTTTACGATAATAACGCGGTTGGAGAAGTATGAAATTTGGCAAGAATGTGGTGAAGGAGTGCAGAAATGTAATATTTTTACATAATATGCATAAAAAGAAGAAGAAGAAGAATCGATTAAAAACTTTCCACTCTCTTCTACAGTTTTAATACACTCGTGCATATACACACTTTGTCTTGTTTACATTCAGACATCAAACGAACAAAAATGTTATTTATTGAAAAATACATCATTAAAATGTAAAACACGCGGTAATTAAAATGACCCTTATTAAACATAATTAAGTTTAAATTTTTATTTATATTTCATTATGCAATTAATGTAAGTCTTCCACAAAGCAGAACAGAAGCATTCGAATTCTAAATTCATTGTTAACATCAGGAAGTCCGTCCCTTTTTCTTTAAATAGGTCACGATTTCTAGATATTCTTAAAAACCAGGTACACATATCTTAGTACCTACTTTCCAAAATCAAAGTGAGCCATAAGAAGTAGGTCACTGTGCATTCTGATGACTTCGTCCAAAGTCTGCAGCCAGTAATTAAGCAAGCATTTCCATTCAAAGTAAGCCAAAGAAATGCACCGCCGTTTCGCCCCGAATCATGACCTTTTCTTGGTGTTATGTCAAACGTGATTTTTACTGAAAATAAATACTATTTTACTTATTTAGGGTTCAGCACCACGTGGCTTGGTTTTAGGATGGAAAGGAGTGCCTACAGGCTCACTTACATAATATATCACGACCATCTTAGTTTTTAGGAGTTACGCATTTAGGTTTAACTTCAGGAAGGATTTTTTGTACATGAAGTATGTCCATGAACCGCAATGAGTACTTACTATAAACTGAAATGAACGCTCCATTATTACTTCCATTTCTATTTCATTTCATTGTCATCATCATCATTCTATTTCTACTCATTCCTACAACAAATATGTAAGTAGCACGAGTTACTTATTTAAAAAAAGCAGCCATACAGTCGTAAATGCTCCCGATATCGTACGTATTCTCGTTAAAACTGAGCTGTTTACTAATTTTATTTTGATATCCATACTATAATTTTATTTGAATAGACCCCGTGCTTTTTTATTCGCGTTGACTATACTATAGCAAATCTTATACTAAATTAAAACGAAACTAACGGTACCATACATGTTTAAACCCACTAAGCCTATGCTATAGACTATGACCAAAAAATAACCAAACCATTATCCTCCTTCTGCAATCACGTAAACATATACGTTACAGCATTTACTGACCTACATGGCGTTAATCTTTACTGAAATCGAATTTATCCACATCTTCAATATTACTCGGTTACATAAACACATGATTTAATGTACCTAATACTTGTATACAGAGTGCCTGTAAGTCTCAATTCGTTAGAGGCTATATATATACTGCATCACATTATGTGATATTGGAAATAAGCATTGACTATAAGTAATTATAGATATTGTAACCACTTTATAGTGGCATCTAAGCTTATCTTTCTACGATAAAAACCCCGATTTATGTTAGTCTGTTATATCTTTAGCGTTCAACTGAGCGACCATTTCAGAATAATATTGACGGATCTTTTTATAATGTGGGAGTCTTTTGTATCATGATCTATTGTTATTTTAAATAATAGTTCAGCTTTTTCATTGTTTTATCGTTCGTTCATCAATATTCCCGGCAGCGTAACACGAAACTTCATAAAATGTTAATTTCTGCTAAAACAAGCACAACTTTCAACATCTATTAGTTCCAAGTTCGCTCCCTGCGCGGTTTGCTAAGCCATGACCAAAGATAAGACAACAAATTAAGGGATGGTAATTTTGAAATATAAATTCAAAATATGAATATAAGGATTTCTTTAATACTATTCGAAAATATATGACATTCAATAATTGTTAATAAAATTGGAAATTAATGGGAGGCATCGTCGGGATTGTTAATGTTTGTGATATGTTATAGAAGAGGTTTAATATACTTTTTAGTTTTTTCGTTATTTGGACAGCGCTTGTAAATATTTTATAAAAATATTTAGCATTCTTTTAATGCATTTCCCAATCGTCTTTCTTTGGAAACGGTCCCTAGAGTTTAACCACGCCCGGTGACCGACCGGCGATTACGGCCATAATGGAGTTGGCATACAAATTTACAAATTCTAATACATATTTGTGAAACGGAAATCTAAAATAAAAAAATATTAATTAAACTTTACAATTGGGTTTGCCATAGGATGTCAAGTTTATTCATCAATTTAACCTATGAAGTGGTTGAACCAAGTAAAAATTTCAATAAGCTTGGTTAAACTTATTTTTTTGGCAAATTAATCATATATATTTTGCAAATCCACACATTGAAAGTAATCCTATAGTGTAAGACGTTTCTATCGGTAGCTTCATTTATGCCACAAGCTATGGAGCGGCAGAATTGGAAATATCTTGTTATTTCAGTTGCGGCAACGTTGGGGCTTGACGCCACGGAAGACATAAAACAATGACGTTACGGCTCCACCAGTAATAGTTAACGCTTGTAGGTGTTTTCCACTAACTTCTTGCTAAGTGTATAAACAACAGGCTGAAGCTGATTGTTCACGTTACAAGTAAGTTAATGAATACGTTAGTATATACCTTTAATTAAAATTGTATATACCTGCTAGAAATCGATGACATAAAAGGCGTGCGCAGTAAATAACATTATCCAAATTTTATTTTTCATTATAACGTAATTAATTATTTTGAGAAAAACGGCACGTCAATCTTATTTCCGATTAGTCAGAACCTATGGTTGTGTTATATGGTTATAAAATAAATATATTTTAAGTATGTACTCAAATAGATAATTTTACAGAAGAAATACTCGAGAACATATAGAAAATTTGTCCCGTGTGGGAATCGAATCTAATATCGCCGACACAGTGAAAGTAACTAACTACTAAACTAAAAGGTCGATTGAAAGGCTACGTAGGGCCAAATATTAAAATAGATATTACCAAAAACAACTTTGCTACATATTATTACATTCGGTATAAAAAGAGCTACCAAGAGAAAATAGCTTAAACAACATTTTAACTGAGTAAAAACAGTCTATTCGAGCCTAAATTTGCAAGAACATAATTTAAATATTTCTCCAGCCTCTTATATTTCAAGATTTTAACTTGTTTTCTCAAGAAAGACTTCGTCAGAAAATTTGAATTCTCTGTCCTTAATTAGCGGTGCCCTTAATGCCTAGAAGGCGGTCCACGTCCAAGAAATACAATTATCTTTAAAAGAAAATAATTATCTTCTGAATTAATCGTCCTAATTCAAACTGGGCTGGGTTAGTAATTTGTGAAGTATTCAAAAATGTTTACGAAAGTATCACAGAATTTAGGAGTTTTTCTTTTTTCTTTGATTAAATTTTGTCCTCCACGTATTAATAATAAATCAAGTGCCTTTAATCTTAATTTCACTAGAGTAGCCAACGAGAGTGTTAAATGTTGGTGTAGCCTTCATGGGTACACGCTACTTTATATGGGACAGAAGCCAGAATTTTATCTAAAACCAGCGACCCGCCCCGGTTTGCACGAGTGCTTTTACGAATTAAAATCACATGTGAAACTTTCTCGAGAATCAGTCAATTTATTGCTCAAAATCGCATTAAAATCTGTTGCGTAGTTTAAAAGATCTAAGCGCGCAGACGGCTGGAAGTATCTTTGTTTTATACTGTAAAGATTTTCTAATTGATGAAAGAATTGATCATAGAAACAATATTTTGTATAATGTCCACCGTTCTCTTTATACATCACTGTTGAACACGGGTGTATTTCTGCAACTGGAGGAGACAGGTCATGTACTCGTACTGTACCAACTACGTGAGTTGATAGGAGAATGGCTTAATAGCCAATCACTCAGTCAAATGTTTTGTACTGTCAATAGAGTTTGCGAATCGATTGGTGCCGACTGGTTACATTTTCTCTTGACCTGAAATGCTTATGAAGCTTGCCACTTCTAGCGGTCACCCTTCGAATTCCCGGCCGCACCCGAGGTTTCCTAACATTGTCCATCATTTACTATCTGCGTCAACCCAAAACCTATTCATATTTCATTTACATATAATATTTTTTATCAAAATATTTTCAAAATTTGAATTCAATTATTCTCAAGACGTATAAATTCAACAACGAAACAATTACAATGTCTATCAAAACAATTAATTTATAGATTTGGAACAATGTTAACATAAAACTGAACGAGATACAAGACTAATGGCCGGAGACAAGCCGATGATATGGATTTATTGAACAAGTTGTTACTTGTTCGCAGATCGGTATCCTTAATTCAATTAGATAAATTTGCACTTTAATTAAGTTTCCAGTCTGAACTAGTTATATATCTCTGAGTTTATTGAGTTTTCTACTGCAGCGATAAATGGTGAAGCTGGTCTTAGCGGATTAAGTAAAAAGGCTTTCACACTAGCGGTTTGTCTCGTATTGTTAAGGTAAAACAGCTGATTTAACTTTAGTAGTGGAGATGAGGGTAAGTCTTAAAGCGCAGGGTACTATCAGATGTTACCGAAATATAGTTTAGTGCTCGTTGTACTATAATTTAAATTTCAGCAATTTTCAGCAGATTTCAAAAAAAGGATGAGCATCTTAATTCTGTAATAACTCCATCGTTTATAAACTGAAATTCAAATTTATTTTTCATTTAAAAAAGTATACATCCCATATAAATTTGAAGAGAACACACAACCACTAAGAGTGATAAAATAGGGGATGAAATTATAGTATATAATAATATAGTATAGAGTTGGAATAAATTTTGAACTCAAATTGAGTAATATATCTATGAATATTAAGAAACAAATAAAAATACCTTTGAAAGAAGAAATTTTTAGAAAACTATAGAGTAATTTTCTTTGAAGACTTGTCTTTAGTTAAGGTTTATTGTTTATAGTGTTTCTCGTAAACTTTTTTGGTAATACAGTTTTAGGAACTGAATAAAACGTGATATTTGTTGCATTTCATGTAATCGATTAACGCAGGATCATTGTCATACTTATGATTTGATTCTAATATTATCGCGGAATTAATAGCTTGCACTGTGTAACGAAAAAACAGGGCTCGAAATGTCGGCAATTACAAATATTCTTTTTATGTGAGTACCGAATGGAAATATTATTATTTTTAACTATATATGTAATAAAATGTATTTATATTTGCATAATGATAATAGTCAGACGAAAATAACTTTAATTAATACTACATTCTGTAAGTTATTTTTTATGGTTTAAGACACGAAAATAGAAAATCCAATGTTCTTCTCATTCGTATTGTACAATCAATCATTGATCGCAACGAAACAGACAAATTACGTGATTTTATCAGATTGCAAGTAACTTGTGTAGAATATAACTTTTATGTATTTTTCATTGAGCGAGTTATAATTACCGAGGGCGGTTATTAGCCCGCGGCGGTTATTAATTGCAGCTCTCCGGCTCGTAACGATGCTGTCGTTATAACATTATAATGTCTTCATACTTTCTGCCCCTATTCGCGCAACTTACAAGATATTAGATGTTTTTGTATACACTACGTACGCTATACATATCTATAAATATTATAAAGAAAGTCCTCCGTCGCGTCTGTCTGTCTGTTCGCGATAAACTGAAAAAGGACAAGACGGATTTTTTCATGTTTTTCAACGACAGGTAGAGTGAATCCTGTGAAAGGTTTTAGTGCATAATAAATTAAGTTTTGTTGTATATTGGACGAGAAATGAAATAATCTCTGAATGCATGTATGCGTAGGTTGTTTCACGATTTTAGAATTATGTAAAATAAACGCTGACGAAGTCGCGGGCGCAGCTGGTATACATACATATAAATAAAAAATATAAACTAGATATAGGGAACATTTGTAAACACCAATTATGAGTGAAAAATATTGATTGATCATGATGAAGATAATATGCCGATAAATGAATTTATTTGATTAAGTATGCATCCATGTAAGGTTGACACTTGTGTTATCAATTATTAACATTCCAGCGTACCCCGCCGGTAGAACCGGTGTACAAATATTTGTTACGTAAAATATAGTCCTGATACAAACTAATATAAAATCCATACTAATATTATAAATGTGAATGTAAATTTGTTTGTCACGCTTTCACGCCAAAACTACTCAATCGGTTATCATGAAACTTTGTACATACATTATTAAGGTTAATGGGTCTTTATTTTATTTTCAGGTACGTTTCTGATCTAGTGTATATCGGTTTTTGCTGACTGCCTGCGTTGGTCTGCATGAAAAGTAAGTGTTACACTATTTTACCCAAAATAATATAACTTTAAATGTAACTTTTTTCTATACATTTTACTCCTTAAATTTAGAGACGCGTCTGTGATCGACTTCAAAACATTGTCGAATCTGATGTTGGTTACGAATGTTTAAGAGATGCACTGTATGTTTCCTATCAAACAATTGCAAGTTTTACTTATTCAATTACATAAAGGAGTCACTAATCACTTACTAAAAAAACTCCCCGTATATAAGACGAGTTCAGATGCGACTCCTGTTCTGCGTTGTTGATCGATGTGAAATTGATCACAAACACCTATAAAAGACACTCATCGCTTACTGCATGCTTGCTTACAATTTCAATTTCATAAAAAATAACCGAGTGTCCTCTTGACCTAGTGCCCAAACGCGTAAATAAAAAAAGGACCCAAATTTCTAAACTGAAGGTTGACGATACGTTTCCCAACCATGGCGCATACTTCTTTAATGACTCTAGTATTTTTTAACCTGGCTGTTAAATGATTTAAGTATATTTTTAGAAATATAATTATGTTTATGTTTGTTAGTTGTCTGTTCACCACAGTACAAGTTGTGCCAAGTTAAAAATCAGGAAAATTCATGTCCCAAAATAATATATGATTGTTATTATTATTATGAACCATTCAAAGTATGAGAGTCATGTTGTATTATTTCTTGTAATGTCTACACGCATTATCCATTACCAACATGCAACAGAATAATATTATTATACTCTTTCCCTGCCCTTAAATGTAAAGTTTATTGTTTGTTTGTTGGACTGCGTTGCCTTTTTTGAACATTTCCTATTTTTGGTACATCACGATCTTGTTGTAGTGCTATACCAGAGTATCTTATCTTATAGCACGTATGTTAGAAATGAATAACGGTAATATTAAAGAAAACATAATTTAATTTACTAAACAGCTGCAATGTAACTGAATGAGATAAAATTGAATAAGACATTTATTCAACAGAAATATTAAATATTTAAGAAATAATATGTAGATATTCTCTAAAAAAATAAGATGTTACGTTCGTCTTAATGGCGCGAATGTTACAGAGTATATTAAAAGCTAATAAAACATAATGGCGGATTTTGAGTACCATCCTCTTGTTTGTTATCGATATATTTATTTCAACACGCACTGAGTATGAAAATAAAACAGTTTGTATTTTTTGCCAAAAAAGGCGATGCATTCATGTAATGTTTTAACTCTCTGAGAAAACTATTTCCAGTCTTCTGTTGTCAGTTGTGGTTTTACATAAAATTTTTTGAAGTAAGCTTAAAATATATATTTTTGTATTAATGAGTAACATTATATAAGTCGTATCCGGACAATGGTATGGACACAAAACGAAACGCAAGCGCAAGCGCCATCTTTCAGCCTAACAAT
>DWON01003882.1:0-17183 GCA_018251015.1 Phocides pigmalion okeechobee | reverse complement strand
AAAATCAAAAATCGTTAATCGTGAGTGCCCGTTATATTGCATAATGTATGGATTCCGCGATAATATCAGTTTAAAATCGTGTATTTTATACTTATTATGGCTTCATCTTTATCTTATTTTTGAGATAGTAGTTTTTGACGCAGCAAATGAGAGTTCATGAAGAAGGACCTCGTAAAGTAATAAGGTTTAATCTAACAGAAAAAGACGCAAATTGTAAAAGCAAACAAAAAAACGCTATGAACAGCATCATGTCGGGGCTAAGCGATTAAACGCTTAAGCCACAACATGCAAATTTGTCAGAAGAATCAAAACATTTTTATATTATGATATAAAATATAAAATAGCTCCGCGTTTAATGATTGTACCTTCTCTCCTTTATCGCCTCTGGGTCCTGCCACTGGTCTGTGTCCTGTGAAATAAATAATAAGGTTTTTGTAATTACCTATTTTATTTTAAGCATAAGGAAAAGAAATGTTTAACTGACTTCATAAGTTCTGTCAAATTTGCGTTATTTATTAATCGTTTTGGAAAATTATTTCATTATTTGTGAGCGAATACTTCCTGTTTAATCCTATTTAAATTTTAATAGATAATATCATAACTAAAAGAGCAAAAATGAGAAATCAAAATTGGTTCACCTATTTAGGAACTACGAGGAATAACTAGGATACTACGTATATTAAACTTATAACTTACCAGAAGACAGGAATTCAGTTTCATCTTGAGTGAAAGCACTAATAGGATGCGCCGGAGGACCTGGCGGTCCAGGCGATCCGCGTTCACCTGTTTTATTGAAAAAAAAAAAAAACAACTTCTTATAGTCTTTTTATAAACAGCGTGGAATTTAAGGGGCGTATTATCCATGCTAGAGGGTAGGAGATCTATTGAGGTATTGACCTATCGATGTAATGTCCATACATGTTCTGCAATATGTTTATTACTTTAAATGTTATTGAGGATTTTGTGATTTGTTTGGAAAAATAAGATTTTTGCTTTGAGAGGTCTCGTCAGTATGACTAGAGAAGTCAACCATCGATAGCAGGGGGTAAAGAAATCTATGGATTTTATTTTCATACACATTCTGCAATATTCAAGGGCTGAGATGTTATTGGGATTTTTGTGATATATTTGGGAAAAATCGGATTTACATATATATACTAAAATATCATTTGAATAATTTGAATAATTGAATTATAATTTATTAGTGATTAAAATTAGTAAATGATTACAGTGTATAAGAACTCCTGTAGGCCTTTACAAATTAAATGGATTTTATTTAAAAAAAACGTTTTAATTTGTAATTTGAACATTACAACATTTACAACATTACCTTTTTCGCCTTTTTCAGCTGGTCGTCCATTTGTACCCGGAAGACCGGGTCGACCATCCAGTCCAGAAGCGCCCCGATCTCCTTTAAAACCTCTCTCACCTTGAGGTCCAGGGTGACCCTGCACGTTAACAATATTAATAAAAATAATATGAATTAATTTACACATTAATAACATTTACATTATAAAGGTTATGGTATACGATCAACATTTACAGGCATGTTAATTACTTCTTAACTGCCTAAACGCTATTTTAACTATACAATGTTGCAAGAAGTAAATACAAAAATTGTGTATAAAAAAGGATTTTAAATGACCGAAACGCACTAACATATATAACCATTTTTTATACATTTACCAAGCAAGAAGACCGTCTCTTATGAACAATTGCAACACCAAAGCAATCGTCATTGTATCACCGGTTTTGAAGCAATGCTCTCTTCGAATATTTTTGAGACCCCATACCATTACAGCTTGGAAATGAATTCAGAATGCCTCATGTTTCACATCTTATTCTTAGATTAGTAAACGAATGAACGAATATAAAATAATAAGCAGTTAACCAAATTACGTATAATATGAAAATTACATTTTATATCAAATAAATAAGCGAATACATTTATGTATAACGTTTTGTATGCTTTATTTGTATCTACTTACGCGATCTCCTTTAATCCCGTTATGCCCAGGTTGTCCTCTTTCGCCCTTTTGTCCAGGAAATCCTCTTTCACCTTGCAGTCCTATTGGCCCGGGTTGCCCTGCATCTCCCTTCGGCCCAGGAGCGCCTGGTCTACCTATCGCTCCTCCATATGATCCCAGCAGTGATTCCTAGGTATATAGATGTTTTGTGAACTGATTGCATTATATATGACCCGAAAGCATGCAGTATATTGTTAACCATGGAAAAATTAAGCAACATCAGTGTTGTCCAGATTTGGATGGGTGATCGTGAATGGTAAAAAATTCATGCCTGCTTTCGTGTTTTAAAAGGCAGGAAAAATTCAGGTCCGGCTATGTTATCCATCTATTATGGCTCCTAATACACCTAAGAATCCCCTTCGGAGTTCTTGTAGACTAAAATCGGCAGGCGATTTGACCACTAAACCACAAAACCAAAATCGTGAATGGGCTTTATGGCTGCAGTGGGAATTATTTTAAAACTAGAGAAACTCTTAACATTTTTATGGAATTATACTCGTTAATAAAAATCATGATAAAGTCATCACAATCGTTTTGTTAACCCTAAATATAATCGAATCGAGTTAGTAATTTACAATTTTTACCTGTTGAATATTTCATCTTTTGAATAGTTAGTTACCGATTCTTAAACAGTCTATCTATGTCAACGATTATTTTTACGTAACAATGATTTCAAAGTTAGTACTTTAAGATTAGTGGAAATCTATGTCACTCGACTCGGTGGAACCATTGCGACATCATTTTTTGCCCTATAACAGCATGAACCATTACTATATTCTTGTTTGAAGGGTGGTGAGGGCATACTTAGACGAGGCATTCCAATATTCGTCTTGGGTAACATCACATTTGTGATTGACTACAGGTAAGATTCTTTTGGATCTACAGATGTCCGTGTATAGCAGTCCAATTACCATCAAATAGCTTATTCGATGGATACTTCGACGTTAATAATAATACTTACAGGTTAGACTCACTCTTATATTTTAATTTCTTTGTTTATTTCAAAAAAATCCAATGATCACATAACGAACTTGTAGATGCCTTTAACTTTTCTTATCATTTTTCTAGAAAAAATAGTAGTAAAGGACTATACGGTCCAATTGATAGTAACTATAAATATTATTCATGTAATTACTATCCCAGATACATTATGTATGAGAGAGATATTTTTATTAATAATGCTTAAAATTACCAATGTCAACTACACATTCCGGGGGATGTCCCTCCCCTTGAAGAGAAGCCTGGGTAAAGAGGGAACCGTTGACGCCCTACTACCATTTTCTTCCTCCACGAAAGTTGATAGTTACTCTTTAGGAGTAACAATAAATATTGTCGTATGAGTCGTAACCATGTCATTAAATAGAAACGCAACAATTGCTTTACGATAGCTTAGTGCTTATTTCACTTCATCTTATATTTAAATTTGCAAAAAATATTTCTACATTAAAATAGTAAGTTATAAACAAACAAGGCATATGTTGCGATACTAATAATGTAAAATTATGCATAGTAATAATAATAATATTTGTTACATATCTTACCTTATATATCTGTCTAGGCTTCCAATTTGACTACGCAAGCGGTTAGCATGTAAATCATTTAAAGATATGATAAGAGCACAAATTATTGATCAAGTATACCTATAACTAAGAGCAAGGCGTATTTATTTATCTATGCCAATAAATTAATCTATTCTACTTGTTTATTAACGTAAGCAAACCTTGTGGCATCTGCTTAAGCGTGATATATTGGACGTTTTATCTGATAATTATTGATAAATTAATCACTAAATATCATTGTAAAATAATGATGATGTAAGCGCAAATTATTTAAATTACAACGTTTATTTTCTTATTCTACTTAAGACTTGACTTCGCCGTATCAAGTAGCTTCTTCTTCGAATTATTACATCAGAGCATTTTAACAAACTCAGCTTAGTAGTAGCTCAAATTAGGATCTAAGCTCTGATTGAATGCACGTAATGTCTAACTTGACATTCTAAGCACATGTTTAGAAAATGTTGCCATGATCATCAAGCCCGAGACTCCTGGACTGCTTCAAAAAGAACCTCATTTCAATTATTTTCATACAAAAATATTGTAAATTGTCATACGCCAACAACTATTAAGCGCTTCATAGATATTGCATGGGTTACATATAAAGTCTGTATGGTAGAAACTCATCTTAAAGTTACTGAACTTGGCTACACGCTACTACGGATTAAATGAATCTATAACATTGCGTTCTTGCTTACAACGGGTACTCAAGCTTAACGATTTTTAATTGCCGATATTTCCAACCACTTGCAAGGCCACGAGCCTTGCAAGTGGTTGTCACGGCTACAGAAAAAAAACGACTAGACATATAATCTTTTATTCATCTATAGTTATTCCTCGCCAACGCAGTTTTGTCGTGACCACGAGCCATGCAACTGTTTTAAATATCGGCAATTAAAAATCCTTATCCGTGAGTACCCGTCAAATAGTAAAATATAAAAAATCCGCGAAGATATTCATTTAATACCTAATATTGCATTGGTTAGAAATAAAGGTTGAATTGTGGAAACTGGAAACTGACGTCAACATCGCTCGAGTGTTAGATACGTCACTACGTAGTGAGCGCGTCATCGAAATTACGCCAGTTAGAAATAAAGCTGGTATTGTAGACATTAATGTAAAGTAGCTTTTGATGTACAGTACTGAGTAATGATGGTGTCGTTCGTTAGAAATAAAGGTTTCATTATAGAAACTCAGGTATCATCGGTTAGAAACAAAGTTTTGAAACTCTCTAGCTAGAAACTCACGTCAAAGTTACTGAAGTCAGAGGATCCTGGCGGGCCTGGTGGTCCAGGTGGTCCTGCGGTTCCTGGCCTACCATCAACACCGGGTTCTCCTTTCGGACCGAGCAGACCTTCTGGTCCGCGAGGCCCAGTGTCTCCTCTGTCACCTTTCTCCCCTCTTGGTCCTGCGGGTCCTCGTTCCCCTGGGGCTCCTTGTAGACCCTGCGACGGGAAATCTAGATGTTAAATGGTCATTAGATGTTGTATTTACTTGACAATCATTTGACAACGATTAAACCTGGCACAAGGTAGCAAAAAGAAATCAATTTTAAAAAATCAATTTAAATATTTTTATAATTGGAAAAACATACGAAAAATAACAAAGATACTTAGTAATACACAAGTTTCCCAAGTTATTTATAGTTATTATATTTCTTTTTGATTGTGCCATATTTATTTCCTTTAAATAAAATAATTTCGATGTCGGCTGGGTTTCCCGTGACGGACATTTTTTCATTAAATTAAAAATGTAAGTTTTGATGTTTAACTCAGAATCTTGCTAACGTTATGTTAACATTGTAATGATAAAGTTGACGTTGTTTAACGTTAAACATTTCTGTTATAAGACAGAAAAACATGGCGTTATTGTTGTGGCAAACGAACATGAAAACCACCTGAAGTTAAGTAGTCGCACCAATCGCACGCATAGACATCAACGTACAACTACAAACGTGATTAAAATCCTATCTAAGCTCGAACGTAGATACATTGCTACTCCTGAGGACTAAGATGGTCGTCTCGCTTCAAAGTGTAACCGGCAACCGCACATGTCCAACCGAAACACAAGTAATATTTTATGGTAGATTATGAGGGCGGCGGTGGTACTTCTCCCTCAAGCTATAGTTCTCCCACCTTTAAGTGGGTAATAAACTGGACTATGTAAATTACTTACCGCAATACCAGGCGGGCCTGTCCGTCCATCAGCACCGACTAGGCCTGGAGGACCTGGAGGGCCTTGCAGCTCTGGGGCAGTTTCCAGAAGGCTTAGTAAGGTACTACTGTTGCATCCACATTGGCCAAGTGACGCGTAGTTCTCTCCGAAGATTTGCTGAAAAAGTGTTACGAGATATAAATAACCTATCACTATGAAGGCTTTTTTATATTTTGTATGATCATCATCCAAGTACGGTCCCATTGCGGGTTACGGGTCTCCTCAGTCTCAGAGCATACCGTACCCAGGATTTGATCAAATAGTTAACATTTCAATTCAAATTACGTTATGATTGATTGTGATAATAAGGTGAAATATGAAAGACGTGGGTCGAAAAATGCAAAAAGATTAGTACATTAATATTTACAATGGATTTTAAATGACAGAGGCTAAATCAGTACTTAGAAATAAATTGAAATTTTACTTTTTTCATTTCGAGATATATGTAGGTATGAGTTTTACGAACCTTAACTGTGTTCCTCTATTCATTATAAAGAGCAGCAAGCAGCATGAAAAAAACATTAATTAATAGTTATGAAAAATAACTTTTATTGTTTTACAGATTTTACTCAATCTGACATAAAAATATCGTACAAAAATTATTTATTACATTTTAACATTCAATTTGTATTTAAAATTCTATATTGCAAGATTATTTAATAGTTTTAAATTAGATGTAAGATAAATGGTGTCTCAGGTTGTTTTATACTATGAAATATATTTTATCACTAAGATCTCGTGAGTATCCTTACACATATTTTTGAAAATGATATATAGATTAACTTATTTCACATGTTGTTATTTTTTTGGTTTATCCCGACGAGTTATTCTCGTCCTTGAGTCCGTCCGTCCTAGAGTCCGTCCGTCCTGGAGTTCGTCCGTCCTAGAGTCTGTCCGTCCTAGAGTCTCCGTCGCGAACTCGATTGGACCGGTGGGAGCTTATGATCGAAGAACTAGGATAGATCCGAATTGGTTGGGCTAACCCGAAAATACGCAAACTTGAACGGTGCTACGTATAGTTTTCAAAGAAAATATAATTGTAATTTTAATAGAGGCATGAGTAACTTAACCAAAATTTAGGAGAGACTAATTTTTCGCCAATTACATCGTAAGCGATCAACCCTCTAAAATTTCATCAGTTAGCTCACAACTTGTGGTAAGAACAAATTGCTATTTCGTTATCGCTAATTATCAAAAATGATAGTAATTTTGACCCACATTTAAGGTACTGTACCCATTTAATGATATAGTATTTCTTTCAGATCGATCGATCCACACTGACCGCAACTTCTAATGTTCCACTGCAAGATAAGAACCTCTATATTTGGAGGATGCCTCATACATATTCTACCACGCTGTTCCACTTGGGATGTACACTCATCAAGTATTAACTCGTATCAATCAGTCTGTCGTTTAAAGCCGTTGAAATGTTTAACGACTACCTTCTATCGACAACAAACGATTTTTCGACGTGCCATGTAAAATTTACGTTTGATTTTTTTACCCCCCCTAGTGGTCACCCATCCAAATCCCGACCACGTCTAACGTTGCTTAAATTTACCTATCTTTTCTATAATACATAAATTATGGAAATATCATTCGCGAAGATTGAGACTAGCATCCATAAACAGTTTTGTGTTAAATGGCTTGTAAATTGTATGTTTACGGAAGGCGTGTATATGAAATGCTGTTTCAATAGGTATTCACGTCCTGCTTGATATAAGCCCGCACACGGCAAGCACTGAGACAGGTGGAGATAGCACTGGCCTTTGGCGTAAATTGTAAAAGGCAGCGATATTTAAATAAATTCTTTAATTAAGGTACCTTGTACTTATTTGACATAATATTTGTTTTATATTAAAATCCTTGAAGCGTCTTATAGAAAGTAATTTCGATAACTATGCCGCATGAGCACGGACTCCCTTTAGATTATGGTTGCGCTTCTATTGTAATTGCATACAATATTTTTTAATTTGGTTTTCATACGTGACTTCGCATTTAACTCCGATATATGTAATTTTATATGATCTCTCCCAATAAAATCTTAGGTTGTTATCGAAGATGGCACTTATAAGTAAATTTTATCGAAGGCTCTATAAGGATTTTCTCGATAGGTTGGCTAGTTCACTTGGACTTCTACCAATCCGCTTTGGAGCGGCGTGGTGACAACAGAGTTTTATGACTCAGTTAAGTATGTACTCGGTTATGGAGATCCAGTTATGAACTCAGAAGTGGAACATAAAAATGTTTGCCTTGTTACTTTGCATATTTACGGAACGCAATGTATGTATGTATGGATTGTTTTTATATAATTTGTCTTGACTTATTATGTGTTAGTTGTGGTTGCCTATAATTGGAAAGGCACCTGATGCTTTATTTTCCCTTGTTGTATAATTTTAGTGATGTGTTCTTTCCGTTGGCGATCCTTAATAAATAAATAAATAAATATTACATAATGAAACCGCGTCTGTCTTATGTTATGTACCGCTATATTGTTTACACGGTACGCAGGTGCGACCCGCAGGCGAAACGAGATGCTGTACACATGCCCTCGTTCTGTCCAGTTAATATTCTCTATCGTCCTTATTTTTAAAGGAACAATGACGGTTTTTGAACACATACGACAAGAAATTCGATGTAAATTAGTATCTCTGTTGAACATCTTTGTTCGGGCGGTCACGAATATGCAGAGTTTCACGGTATGCCTTTCATTATATAGAGTTTTAATTCATAATACAAGGAACTGAATAACGCCTTTGTTGGTTATGTTTTATAGGTCACTTTGCTCTCACAGAAGTTGATTATACAATGCATTCCAATAAGTAATATATCTCTGTTTTCATCTACATATAATTAAAGAGTAAGAAACGAGCATGCAGGCCATCTTATGTTAAGAGGTCACTGCAGCCCATGGACAACCACGTCCAATCTCAAATAGAACAGAAGTTCTATTTAAGGTTGGACGCAGATGCGTTCCTACTCTTGAGGACTAAGATGGTCGCCTCCAATAATGTGTACCCGGCAACCACACCTCCCCAACCGAAACACAAGACATGAAGAACATGTCTCTTTACGGCGGGTTATGAAGGTGGCGGTGGTGCCGCCCCGGGCGAGCTCTAACGGCTCTACCACTTTTTAAACGTAATGTATTTATTAATAAATGCGGTTTAATTTCGTACTTCTCAACACACTTAGCGAGAAATACCTATATCTACATACCCTATTCCATAAAATTTGTAAGAATATATTTGTGGATTCAATATTAACATAAAATTTAAAAATATATGTACACAATTTATTTATGTGAGCTAATTAGAAGGTGATGTTAGCAAAGAAAATCTGGCGAAAAGCTCTACATGCTTGTTTTATGATATTTTTTGTTTGGCCATCACATGTACATAATAGGTAGTTCAAAGTCCTGTCTGTATATTATTATTAAACATGTTAATTATAAAGTTGTAACCACGAGTGCTTATTTACATACAATGTTATTTTTCTCTCATTTATATATTTGGTAGCTTTTTTATGAAAATTACGTAAAAGACTAGCATTCACTGCCCACGTGATACAAATTGATTACGTCTGCCAATTAACCTTTGTAATCAACCTACATTTTTAATCCAGTATGATAGCTTGCCGTTGAAGCATTGCTATTAACCCTTTCCCTGCTGTGTACAACACTGCTGTGTATCGCGCGGCGCCACCCGCTTACGGCTTGTACACACCTGTGCTGTACATACAAACCTGTATAGATTACGGGCGAACAAAGATTGCCTGCTCGTTTGCTACTTCTATTACAAGAAAAAGACTAATACACAAGGCATTCCAAGTTAGTCCTTAAGAAATTGACTGAGGCGCCGGTATATTCCATCGGGTCAGCATTGCGGGAGACGGCTGAACTGGAACTTGAGACTGAAGATGCGCTTACAATTTACAGGAATGTTGTATTTTTAGCATCCGTGTAACATTTACGAATACACACGTTGTTTACCCCCGCATTATTGTAGCGACGATGTAAATAAAGCACTTGTTTTCGCCCGTAATTCATACAGATTTGTACGTATACGACAGGTGTGTACAAGCCACATGAGCATTACGCCGCGTAATGTACAACAGTTGTGGGTCGCAGGGAAAGTGTTAAAAAAAGTTTAAAAATATATGTGTAGAAGTTATGTGGTTTTTAAGACAACATATTATGAGTTACGGTGCTTAAAGAATTACTTATTGTACGTCGTTTATCACACATTTGGCACCTTTTTAATTCATAGGTACATGGAACTGGCGTGGGATGAGAAGAACATCCGCAGTCAGGACTACCTGACGGTGCTAAGGATGATCAGCGCCAACCCATCCGGGACCGACCTCGTGTGGGACGATGTTCGTGCCCGTTGGCCCCAACTCGTGGAGCGGTTCACCCTCAACAGCCGTTACCTCGGAGGCCTGGTGCCAAGCATCACTGGTACTTTCAACACAGAGGAGAAGCTCAATCAGGTAATCTATCTCCTATCAAATGCTTTAGTTATTTTTGGATTTATACTTCTTTTGACGTGTTTAGGAAAACAGAATAGAGTGTAGTTTAAACCATGGGACGTTTTCGAACATTTTGACGCTAATATACACATGTAACAAGAAATAATACGTCAATCCCAATTTGACATCCCCACAATACGGAAATAATATTCATACATCATGGAGTTATTAACATCGATACTACCAGGCAGGACAATATTTGATTGTTTAAATTATACTGTATTACAAAACATTGTTATATTTAATTTTTATCGATTCAATAATCGTTTGGAACTCTGAACATAGATCTAATTAAAGCCGTAAATTCAAGCGTTCTAAATATAAAGCTATGATGCCGTTTAAGAATCCAACGAAGAATTGCACTGTTTTTCTCTTTACGTTCAATGCGTTAATGGGAAGCCATTTAATATCAAACTGAGGTATGCAGTGACATTGAATGCATGGTTCTAACTTAAGATATAGAAATCAAATTAAAACCATTTTTATTAGTCTTTTATGCCATTCACAAAATGTCGGTTACAAGATCTATATCAATCAGGTAGCATCAATTAGTTCTTACTCATCAGTACGGTTGCAAAGGCGACCCTTATTAAGAGGGTTCGACAAAAAACTCAAATAACTGAGATAATTGTTTTTTTCATTCATGGCATTTCATGGCGTTCTGTAATTACACCTATGCTCTGTGGTCTAAATTTTGTTCACAAACACAGATGGAGGCCTGGTTCGAGCAGTACCCGGAGGCGGGCGCCGGGGAGAACGCTCGCAAGCGCGCGCTTGAAACTGTCCGCATCAACATCAAGTGGACGAACCTCAACTACGACGACGTGGCCAAGTGGCTGGAACTACAAAATAAATATTAATTTTGTCCACAGCAAAAAAAAAAAACGTTACGTAACGTGCATTTGGAGCCAATGGCATTTAATTACTTAAATCCATATTCCATTATTTTTTAACAACGTTTTTACTATTTATATCTCATTTAAAGATGGTTTAGATACCAAGTGACTTAAAAGCCACAATTTTAAAATTTGTAACGTAAGTTTACCTATATAAAATGGTAACGTAGTTCACTTATATGGTATTGTAGTGACTTTTATATACCGACGTAGTCATTTTATTTTAGTCCGCGCAATCTGAAAGCAGCCTTTGAAGCAAATAAAACCTTTTTTATATTATCATCAAAAATAACCCTATTTGGGAATTAATAAAACATGTTTTTAAAAAAACGTAACGTATGTTAGTCATTATTATTTACACTAAATATGTATACATAACACATATGCATGTTGTCTACTTGACACCTATGACGTCTGAGTGTGTGCGGGGGAGGGAGGAGGGAGGAAATACTCCTCTTTGGGCCCGGAATGGTTTCAGATCGCGCGTATTATTCTACTAATTGTAAGTGTATTTATCATAGGTCTTAGAACTATTTATCATATTTATTACAAAAAAAAACGTAGTAAATCTTAGATTTACTTTTTACTAAAATATTCTAGTATGGAATGATATGTATCGCATAATTAGTCTCGTTCCATTAATAGTGTTTTTTTTATTCTAACGCGACTAAAAATAAGTCTGATAATCCATTGCTTCTATCTACTATTCGGAATATATTTATTTTCTATTTACAATTTACACTACCATACTCGTATTGTTTACTATTACTATTAGACGAATAATTTTAATTATTATCTTATTAAGAAAATACATTGAATTAATCATTGTAATGTCTTGTAATCAGTATGTATGATCATTCGAAATATATATAAAATAAATGTCAAAAAATTTGTTGTTTTATTTATATCACTTAATTAATTCATTGTTTTAGTATTTTTGAAGGTTGGTAGAACTCTGACTATACTACTTCTATAAGGAAACAAAGTTCGACCAAATACTATTTTTCCTTGTAGCAACTGTATAGGGCTGCTATTGATATAAAACTTGTACTTAAGTAGATCCATGTTAACATTTTGCCTACGGCGCGGATATATGTATATGATCGGATCAGTATTGCGGGACGCGGCCCTAAACTGGAGCTTGTTTGATTAAACTGAAGATACGCCGACAAATTACTGAAATATTTTATTTTTAGCATCTGTGTATCATCTACGCATACTCAGACGTAATGTCCGCCACCAGTCTTGTAGCGCCGACGTAAAAACAACACTAGTTCGCCCGTAATACATACAAATTTGTCCGTACAACACAGGTGTGTAGGAGCCGCAAGCGCGTGGCGCCCAGAATTATACAGCAGTGTTGTAGCCGCACGGAAAGCGTTATGCGAAGTGCTAAATGTTGTCTGGTCGACTTAAGTTAGGAGTCCTGATCTAAATGGACTTAGTTAACACTTGTGTATTGCGCTACGCAACGCACTTACGGCTTGTACACTCTTTTGTATGTACAAATCTGTATGTATTAAGGTGCAAAAGTGCTGTGTTTACGTCGGCGCGACATAACGAGGGCGGACGTTACGTCTATGTTCGTAGATGACACAGATGCTAAAGAATACAGTATTTCAGTTAATTGTCAGCGCATCTTCAGAATCAGATCATTTAGAGAAAAAGCTCCATTTTTGTGCCCTCTCCCATAGCGCTGACCCCGATCTAATATATGAGCACTAACATTTACATCAAGTCGTCGTTGACGGACGGATGCGCCGACTTAAGCTAGCACTTATGTTCGCCTATAAACTTGTATACATTTGTATCAACTGTGTGCAAGCCAAGCCGCACGCGCGTTACATAAAGTATAACACAGCATCTATGCTTCCCCAATTAAAGTGCTTAGATGTTCATACGTCAAGTGAATAAAAAAGTGAGTTTTTAAAATATAATTTTGTAGCTATCCAAAAAGCAAATCAATTCGGCAACATTTAAAAACGAGACGAACATGTTAGTCCTGAGGATTAGCATGGCATCTATGGCATTTTAAAGGTGGGAGAACTATAGGTCGACCGTCGAAGTACCACAGCCGCCCTCATAATCCGTCGTAAAGCATTACTTGTGTGTTCGTTGGAGATATGCGGTTGCCGGCTACACTTTAAAGCGAGGCGACCGTCTTGGTTCTCAGGATTAGCAACGTATCTATGTTTGAACTCAGTTAGGATTTCAGTCGTGTTTGTGGTTGTAGGTACGTGAATGTCTAAGGGTTGCGACTACTTAACATCAGTTGGTTTGCTACTCTTCTCACATAAAAAATGTACAATCTCCGATAGGATTTCAGTGATGTGTGGATATGGACATCCAAGGCCTGCAACACAAACTAAAAGAGACAAATGTTGCAACATTTTATTTATTACTTTAAACATTTCGAAGCTATTCAATGATCTACCACCTACATCTACGTTCTAATTCAAAATGAAATGCTAGATATCTATTAGTTAATTATTTGAGACTACTTTTTATCGTCCTTCTGTCTTATAACTGCGTAGTAACTGTAAGCTGTACGTACTATCTGTAACAAAGAAAAAAGTCTAAACAATAAGTATTTCATACGACTCCACGTTAAACTCTTAATTCTTTTTAATATAAAATTGTTTCATAAATATATTAAAGTAAAACGATGTACCTACTGCAGGTACATCGTTTTTATCAAAGTTATGTGAAAAACAACATATATTGGCACTGAAATAAATTGTATGTCACGTGTCCCATCGGGGCGCCATGTTAGAACACCAGTTACGTTCGTTTCGACTTCCTGGTGTTCTTTACAAACATCGAAGATCCCCATTGGGAGGAATTTTTTTACTTAGAAATACCACATAACAAAATCACACTCACGATGCTGGACACCTCTTGGCTCCCCGGGGCGAGACAAAAAAGGAATAGTAAGAAAACCTTTACTAATCTTTAGAGGTATTTTTACCTGAATAAAAGCTGGCAAATCCAATAAATGGAACGGTCCGGCCAGGAGACGACAGCGGCGTGTCATACCCACGCAGAGCAGTGCTACTTCGCGGCGAATGTGAGGGCTTAAATTCCACCATGCACATGCAAATGGACCGACTCCAAGGCCGATTGAGCTCTAAAAAAAGTAAGTCACCAGTAATAGCAGAAAGTTAGGTGGATTTCAGTATATATTCTTAATAGACAAAACAGATTATACTTTACACACCGAGAAGTGCCTACTACCAACTTCGATCAATAATTGACTATGTAATTGTCATTATAAAGTAAATAATATATAAAGATATAGCAAATTGTTGACGAAGACTTTTCTGGTAAATAAATTATACACAATATGTAAGCACTGATATGGGAAAAATGTAATTGTAAAATATAAATATAAAATAATATATGTTTTTTTTTTCAATTTTATGTAATAATATATTTCAAAATACTTATTGTACGTATATGCACTCCTAAAGCTTTGAAAGATGTATGGAAAATGAAGAATTTAAAATTTAATTTCTTTTAGAATTTAAAACTGCAAATTATTTCAGTAAGCTACCTTATTTTAATATAGTTTCTAAAAGCAGGTAGTTTAAGTTGCACGCTATATTGAGCTTGACCAGCACAGAAATATAGTTATTAGTAAGTATCTAACGTATGTGAACACAAATACATTTTTCTCTCACTAATATATATATTATACATATGAAAATATTTAAGTCATCCTAGTGACTATGAATAAAAGATAAATACATAAGAAAATAAAAAAATAATAGTAATAATTTCAATTTTCAAACTATTGATTTATTACACCATGATTTCTATGTAAGAATCAATTTATGTTTCTGATAATAATAGCGGTTTAATTATGAACCAAATTAACACTTCCTTGTGTTTTTGTTACCGTAATGATATGGTACATCGTTATAATAAAATATTGGCGGTTGTTTTATAGATTAAATTATTATAAACAATTAACAAAACAGTTATATTTAAATATTTTGGATGCCAGCGTTGTGCATTTTTTTACTTTATTTTAAAACGATGTACCATACCATTACCCAGGTTTTGGTCAAATGTATTAATCATCATTAACCTTCACATGTCTACTGAACGTAAGATAGATGAGCACATCGATTTGATCATGTAAGTCTGAGTCGGTTAGGTCTAGAAAAGTGTTCGATAAAAAAGAAGTTCCATATTTAAGTTTCAAATTTTCATTTGTTGTTCCAAACATTAATTATAGGATTATGTAATACCAATGTGATAAAGTGCGAGTTTATTATGGACAAAATAATACTGAGGAATTGATGGATTGTTGTCTTATGGAAGGAAATCACCTTATTTATGTGTAAGTGAACTTTGAAATCTCCTTATATATGTTTAGGTAAGTAAACTTTGCATTTTCGTCTACTTAAAATGTTGAACATGTTTCATTATACGGACACTTATGTATTATTTTTTGTTTCCACGCGATCGTTCCGCAAGTCAAGCCTTTTTGGCATATAAAATAAGATTTTCAGGTTAAAATTTGCTTACTATGTTTAAAAACTTTTTATATTTAACCTAACGATACGGCCCAGCTCATGGAAAGTAGTAACTTAAATATGGATCAATTGCAGACATTAAACATAATGTATATAACCACAATATCATAACGATATCAAATACAACAATATTTTGTGTCGTCGATATAACAGTATTTTCTGAACCCTATGATATAACGTTCTTTACTTCAGCAGACCAATCGTCTAAATTCTGCACATATACGCATTAAAGAGAATGTGCAAATTGCAACGTTGAAAAAGTGTACTAATCCCTTTGATGCGATTGGAGTCCCATGCATAGGCAAGTTATGTGATGAAGGAAAAAAATGACATGGAATCTAGGATAAACAGTTGTAAGAGTAGTCACTGCTCTAAAAAGCCGGTAAAACGTTTATGTGTTCCGTGGTTTTATAAAAATAAATAGATTTGGTAAAACACGCAGAGGGACTATATGTACTTTTATAAGCTTAAGAATATCTTTTACTAAACGAAAATTAGACATCATTCGGTCATTGACTTTGAATTGGTCCAACTTTGCGTTAACGTATTATCGAATCCAATTCAGAAGTTTCCACGACAATCCCGTTTAGAAAAAGGCATTAAAACAACAATCTTTTCATTTCTGTTTCGATTCCATAAAAATAAGCACATAAGTAGAAAAAAAAATGTAGATAGGTATTTAAATTTTATCTATTTCCATTATGAAGTAATATCTAACTTCGACCCTTAGGTTACACAAATTTCCCACAGCTGAGCAAGGGTCTCTCTTCATTAACTAAGCTGAACCTAGGAAGCTATAATTGCGAGTTAGTGCGAATGGGCAAAGTTTACGGATATAGAATTGTATTTGAAACATAAATGTAATTATAATAGCGTATTATTTTCAACAGCAGTAGGTATATTTGGTTCACATGAGATTAATGAAATATATTTTATCCTTTTTTCAATTTCAAATTATTTTCCTCATTGTTCACATCGTCCATGTTATATTATTGTTCGTAATTACATGTTTTTGTGCCTTACATTTCTTGTGCTAAATTTTTGTATAGTTGGTACTTTTATAGTAGAAGAGTAAAAAAACGAGCGTGCAAATCACCTAACTTTAAGTGCTCGCTACGGCAAGGACCGTTCATGGACACTATAGAATTCCATATCCAACCTCAAACAGAAGTTACTTATTATTGAAGGCCGGACGTAGATGCAACGCTATTATCGAGGAGTAGGATAGTTCTCTCGTGCAGGTAAGACTAGCGACATGTCTCACCGAAATACAAAAATGACTTAGCAGCTGCTCGACCTATTACCTGTGTGGCTAGTAAGTAAGTGGCGCATGGCCGTCAATGTCGGTAAGACGGTCGCAATACTTTTCAGCCGCAAGCGTAACATGCCGCCGCTGCTTAGATTCCGCGATACGGAAAT
>DWON01003881.1:0-17184 GCA_018251015.1 Phocides pigmalion okeechobee | reverse complement strand
CAGAAGTTCTATTTAAGGATGGACGCGGATGCGTTCCTACTCTTGAGGACTAAGATGGTCGCCTCAAATAATGTGTAACCGGCAACCACATCTCTCCAGCCGAAACACAATACATGAAGAACATGTTGCTTTGCAGCGGGGTTATGAGGGTGGCGGTGGTGCCGCCCCGGGCTAGCTCTAACAGCTCTACCACCTTTAATATTGATGATAATGTATACTCTATAATAAAACCAGAAGTACAGGCAGTTTGTGTAAGGATTGAAGAAGTATAAATCGGTTTTTATCGCGCTACAGAATTACAAACAAGTACACAAATAAACAAGATTTTATTCTATACAATACAAAGGATATTGAAATGCGTCATTTATTTGGTTATTACTTTAAACTAATAAAATAAAATCGCTGATTTTATACATTTTGCGATGTAAGGGGTACTCTCCATTAATGCTTTTCTTAATATCGATACTTGCAGCATGTTAAACAATAACATTAGTATCTTAATATCGTGTATGAACGAAAATGTTCATTAATTCAGAGTTATTGCATAAACCGGTCCGGATATATCTGACGGTTTAGAGTATTCGGGCGGTTCACCGTTTATCGCGGTTTGGGCTGCATAGCATTGAAATTACCGTGCGGTTTGGCATTAAAATTATTTGTTTACTTTACTCAAAATTGTACGACAAATATTATTAGGCTTAACAGTTGACAGCTTACGGATTATAGCTGTTTGTTCAAATTATCAAGTCTCATAATCCGCTGTAAAGCATTTTATTCGTGTTTGTGGTTGTACGTGGACTGCGACTACTTAACATCAAGTTTGCATGCTCGTTTGCTGCTGTAGTCACATAAAAAAATGTTTTAATCAATCTCTTATAGCCATACCCCAGACACGTGCAATAGATATCTACATAGCAGGTGGGTCGACTGGAAAGGTACTACTGCTGTTCCACTAGTCTATTCGGTTGGAAAGGTGTGATAGTTGCCTATTCTTATAAACGAAGCGACGATTTTAATCTTCAGGAGTAACAACGCATATAAGTACGGTCTCGAAACGGACTCCAGTCCTGTTTGAGATTGGACGGCCATGTCCATGGACTACAGCGCTAACTTAGCATCAGGTGAACTACACACTCGTTTCTACTTTTTATCAGTTACACTTAGACAATGTCATGACCTCATAGCCCACCTTAAAGCGTGCGGTTTCCAGCCAGCAGCGAAGCCACAATCTCAGTCCGCAGAAGCAGCAACGCATCTACACACGACGTTAAGCAAGTCTCTTAGTCTTGTTTGATAATAGACTTGGGTGTCCATGAGCTGCAAAAAACGTTTACATATATTGTTTCAACGTGAGAAAAATGTTTTGTTATCAGAATCCCAACCAGATATCGCTTATGTAGTAAATGTATTGGAACATTTAAAAAAATATTTTGAAAATGTATACTTTTCATAACTCAAACTCATAAATGGTAAAGCGCTAGTTTTCGTGATGAGATCCAATAATGATGATCTTATTATATTGATGACAAAATATTTCCATACTTTGCCTTTAAACATTCCATCAATATTTTATTTGTGGTTTAAAATTACGAAATACAGATGTGCAATACATTGGTACGTGAGCGACATGTTTAAATCAAAATATAGTAAACAATTCATTGAAAAATGTAAGATATATTTTCTCGAAGCTCTGTTTTATTGCTTAGTAATAATAACCCAGGTGTTTTCAGTTTTCATAATATTCTTTCATACATTTTATAATATCTGTAAAATTGAAGTGTCTATACGAATAAATTGAAAATATTCACCATTTTCTAAGGTCTAAAATAATTAATTTGAAGCTTAAACAATAGTTTTGTGAATTCCATGAACACATATAAAGAATCAGAGATATTCATTATTGACATTTCTGTGCGGCCGAGAATCGAATCTGGTTCTCTCTTTGCTTATATTGGGAAATTCTAAACCGATCTAACCAGGGGTACTCAGACGTACTTAGATGAGGTTCAAATATAGAGGACTTTATTGATACTATTTCCTATAGACCCCGGAAATATGAATTTATTTCGGGAACGAGATCAAGATAAAGTGTGTGAGGAAGCTTGTAAAAGGTTCTGTAAATCTTTCTCTTTAATATATGTCGCTGTGGTATTATATTGGCACCTTTACAAAAAATGTCTTAAGATGTTTTTACGTCGTAAGCGTTTTAATTCTTTATAATTTATACACCGAAGAGAATAAGAAAAAAATGACATAACGTTAGTTTTCTTAATAAGACAAGTCTTACGTTAATAAGTTTACGCTTTGAGAACTATAGTTCGAACGAGGAGGTACCACCGCCGTCCTCATAATCCGCTGTAAAGCATTACTTGTGTTTCGGTTGGAGAGGTGCAGTTGGCGGCTACACTTTTAAGCGAGGCGACCATCGCAGTCCTCAGAAGTAGCAACGTATCTACGTTCGAGCTCAGACAGGATTTTGGTCATGTTTGTGGTTGGACGTGGATGTCTGGGTACCTGATGTTAAGTAATCACTACTTAACATCAGGTAGTTTGCTCATTTCCTGCTCTTCTCATATATAAAGTCGATATTGTTGTTAAAATAAATCCTTACTTATACATTAAATGTTAAGAATCCAACGGCGATACCTACGGGGGAGACGCGCGGGGGGCTCAACGGCACTACAGAGGACACAACTCGCAAGAACTTTGAACGGACCACCGGCAGCTCGCGATCAGAGCCAAATAATTGTCGGGGAATCATTATTCTGTATTTAAAAGACAGCAAATAAACCAGCTTTCTTATACAGTCAATATTTGATTCATGTTTCTGTAAAATTCACAATATGTGCCAACATATTGCTACACGAATGTTATGCTTGAAAGGTATAAAAAGTATTATGAAAATAAAAATGTAGAAATAAGGTAATGTTACAATTGTACAGTTTTAAAGTTAGATTAGAATTTAAAATTGTATTCTCAAGTGTTGTAAAATATATACATGTAGTAAGCGTTGCTTTGTTAAATTTTATAGGAATTGGATAAATAGTGGCATGTTTATTTAATTTTTAAATACCTATTTAAGGTTACTCGTGGATTTATTCGCGTATTTTTCTCTAAGATATTGATATATTGTGCAAAATGATACAACAACATTTAGTTTTTTTATTATACAATGGATATTAAATTTAATTCGATAAAATTACGCTTACATTTAATTTTCGTAGATTGCTACATATGCCGATTCAAAATTTAAAAAAAGTATTTTCTGGTTATCATAAAAACATTTATATAGTGTGAATTGTTTGTTAATCTGCTGAAAATATGTTAAAAAATTCTCCGAAAAAATTGGAAACAAAATTTCGTTAAATCTGAAAATATATTAGTAAATAAAAATAAAATGTAGATTTTACTATGAAAATATATTTTTCTTGTAAAAATATTTCAATATAGTGACTTATTAATTACAATGTTTACGCACCATTCAAACGGGCCTTACCACCATCTTTTAAAACTATCATGTATCAAAATCGTTTTGTTTTAACATCGTCTACACATTTTAAAACAATAAATCACTCGCTTCGGTATACGAAGAAAATAAGTTTATTCTTCAATTGCTTCAGAAATTTACATAAAGTAACTTTAAAAAGGTTTCTGACATACAGGTGGTAGAACTGTGGTTTCACCGGGATGGTACCACTACCGCTTTCATAACTCTTCTGTTTCAATTGAAGATGTGGGGTTACCGGCTGCATTTAAGCGAGGTGACTATCTTAGTCCTCAGGAGTAGCAAAGCATCTACGCACGAACTCAGATAAAACTTGAGTCCGGTTTGAGGTTGCATGTGGATGTTTGCAGTGGCTACTTAATATCAGGTGGCCTGCATGCTCGTTTGCGTCTCCATACATAAAAAATAACAAACTTTAAAGTAATCATAAAATATGCCTGTTTTAAAAGATCGTAGTAAGGCCCTTATTCAATCAAATAAATCACTGAGAACATAAAACAGTAGTTTATTAATAAAAGGTCATAAAAACCCAATTTTACATAGATGTTATTATATTATAATTTTTAATATACTTAATCTCTTTTGGAATCAATGTAAATCATGTTCATCGTTGTATCTAGTCACTGTTTGCGTAATTCTTGCTAATTTGATTGTGATATAATAAGTAATATAAATGAGGAATTGTATATAATTGAAAAATTGGTAACGTAATTAAGTGAACTGAGTATCTGTTTAAGAGATGAGTGAATAAATCATTTCCTTGATCTAATTGTTTCATTTTTCTCATTAATTTTAACAATTATAGTAAGTAATATGCAATTTGTGTTCCAAGTCCTCGCAAAATGGAACGACCTTCTTGTTAAGGTATTCCCTGAATACTATGACATGTGCTCTTCAAAAAAGGTGCAAAAAAGATATCTTCTTTAAAGCCGGCGATGCTTGAGATTTCTTTGGTGTTGCTAATTTCCATAAGCAATGTGGACTGCTTTCCATCAGGTGGCCCGTCTCCCTTGACTTTAGGCTAATTTAAATATAAAAAAAATAAAGAAAGAAAAAAATGATGAAGATTGAATATTTTTGTAAAATCTTTTATGTGCACTATATTGTTTAAAAATTAGGTCGCTAACTAAAGTTTTATATAAAAGGGTTCCCACACTTCTAGTACGTTTTACATTCATAGCCTTATACTGGGCTCCCTCGTGTCTTAGGTACCTTGAACATATACTAAGACCGTACATAAACATTCACACCCAGAGCAAATACCTAATTTTGTGATACATATGTCTGTGTAGCCAAGAATCTAAACTGAAACCTTCTGGGTATCAAATCACTAAGGTTAACGCTGCGTCACGCAGATCTTCGCAACAAAACAGCTACTACTTGCAATTAGGTAATTTATCTGTACTTTTGAACACTATAGGGTAAAATTTTACTACTTTATTAAAAGAAATATGTGCTATTTACTTACATAATACAACTATAGATCGACCGGGGTGGTACAACCGCTGCCCTCATTAGCTGTGGCAAAGCAAACCTTGTGTTTCGATTGGCGAGGTGCGGTTGCCCATTACCCCCTAAAACGAGGTGACCATCTTAATTGTCAGCAATAACAATGCATCTAAGTTTAAGCTACGATATTACTTCAATTTTGTCTGTATTTGTATCCAGGTTGCAGCGACTACTTATCATCAGGTGGCCTGCTCACTCGTCTACATACGTTTACTTAAAGTCAAAGAGTGACTAACCAATATGTAGGAGAGCACTCTCCTTCATATTGGTTAGCGGTGCAGGCCTCGGTACTACACTATATGTTCTCGAGACTAGAGATGTGCCGACGGTTCACACATGTTGTGTTTGGTAGTATCCGTATAACGTCTACAATTACACAACCGTCGTATTCGCTTACAGTCTTGTAGAGCCTAAGTAAACACAGTGTTCGCCTTATCTTATACTGATTTGTATGAACACGACAGAAGTATCCAAGAACCGTTACGCAAAGAAAAACATATTTCCTACAAAGATGTACGTATATTATGTTATAAAAGTAAGTATAAAAAAGTTGTTTGTTTCTTAGTATTTTATATGTAATTATGTATATTATATGTATGTTATTTTGATATGTAAACAAACTCGGGTGATTAACTAATCTTGAATAATATCAAAAAATAAATACGAAAAGAGAAACAAAGAAAAAAGTAACATTTTGAGCGTTACCGTAAATAAATTTCTAAACTCGGACCGTACCCTAATAATAAAGTTGCAAAATGCTTCACGGTAAACGTTACGATACTTCAGTGTACACTATTTAGGTCAGAAATATAAGCTAGACAACAATATCATAAAAAGTTCTAGTTAAGAATCTACTTTACCTTCGGCTTTGAAAACTAAGCCCCGTGAACTTTCAACTAAGCTTATAACAGGCTGATATTAAGAAAATATTAAGAAAAGGTTTGTTTGAAACAAACTTAAAGTATCTGGTCTGTTTCAATTCAATTTTGTGTTGTAAAAGGTTCTATTCGTAATTTTAGAACTTCACGACAGTGTTCTATCCATCAGCCTTTACGTGTCCACTGCTGGACACAGGCCTCCTTCAGGTGCCGCCACTCTAACCAGTTCTGTGCCCTCTGCATCCAGCCGCTTTTCTTATAAGGATGATAGTTTAAGATATCCGTTATTCTCCCGGTCAACGTGTTTTTCCATATCAATCTTATCCAATAGATCGCTCAAAGTCTATAAAATAATTTCACATTGTATATTTGACATAATAAGTGTATGTAAATAGCTTGTAATGAAATGAAATATTTGAACTTGAATCATATTAAAAAAAAGTTTAATATAGAAAAACATTTAAAAAAAATTCACATTTATTCGCACAACGACAAACATAACACTAATTGGTTATTTAAATAATTTGTAAGGACTTAAAAAAAACTATAACCATACAAAAACTACTATAAAATGCTTAAGGTGGAATAAGGGTATAACATATGACTGTTGAGTGTACATATGGATTGACACTGCCCTCGTAATCCGCTTGCATGTTCTGTTATTGGTCTGTTAATATGACTCGGTCTTACACCACCGATACCCCACCGATAGATTTTTCTTTTCAAAAACACCTACATTGGCAATAAACATTTGAACCAACATAGAAGACTTTATATTTATAATCTATAGCCGAACCTGGGAAGGTACCACCGCCACGCCTATATCTAGGCTGATACTTGCGTTTTGTAGCAAGTTATGGCCGCTGATTCCCAAATGAGAAACTTAGTCCTTAGACGTTGCAATCCATCTATGATCGATTTCAAGGAGGACTCTTGTTTCTTTTAAGGAGTTGGTTACAGATGTCCATGAGCGGCAGTGACCACTTACCATCAGGTGGATTGCACGCTCGTTTTATACTTCCATTAAAAACTTTTCCATTATTGACCTATGGAATGTTTAAAAGGTAGGGACCATAAACTTAATATACCAACGTGTAGGGACACATCTGTAGATTAGGCCGCGGCCATACTGGAAGGTGAGTGCGATTTGACGGTAACAAATCCACATTTATAAATAAACTTGCATCTGTCTATTAATGGCCTTAGTTAGACTCTTACTTTAATTTTACAAACAAACCCACAATAGTCAAATATTACGCATATGTTTTTAAACAAGTGTCATTGCGAAATTTATAGATTTTACTTTGTAACGGGTACTCACGAGTAAACACTCAATTGTTCATATTTTGAACCAGTTGCATAAATCATGGTCATGGCTTACGGCTCAATATTATGCATCTGACTGAATATCTTGCTCAATATTACGATAATGTTTTTCTTAGAAATAAATATAGGTATAAATAAATAAATCTAGATTAAAATCATAATCGTTTTGCTTTGCCGCAGTCACGTAGAAAAATATATTTAACGATCAGTTATCAACCTAATGTTCCTCTACTGGCCACAAGGATTCTCTTAGACTAAAAAGGCTTGAGTCATAGTCCACTATGCTGACCAAGTGCGGATTGGTAGACCTCACACATCGTTCAGATCTTTATGGAGAACAATCAGGAATGTAGGTTTTCTCATAATGCTTTCGTTCACCATTATTCAGTTTTAATATGGATAATATGTATATGACACCTAATTATTTTTAATAAATACATCACTTTCAAAAATCACAGATGAGATTTCAATCCTACACTCTATTAGATTACACTATATCATTACAGAATATTTCGGAAACGGAACACTCCGTGTAACTTTGACGATATTATGTAGTCTTCACGTTTAGTTTAATTCCTTCACTCTGGCCACTTCCTGCCCGAGCAAAAAATGCTCGTTTCGCCAAAACACTTACATTCCCGCCACTTATCATCAATGTCGACCATTTCTGAAAAAAAAACTACTAACATCGCCAGTATGACCAGTGCAAAAATAATAACAATGTACTGAATACCAGTAAAATGCTTAACTCGTAAAACATTAAATAATAAATGATTATAAATTTACATAAAGTTTACGCTATATAGAAATGGAAATTGTAACCACTAAAATATCGCCGCTCCAGTATCATATTTACACTGGCGCTCTAATAAGGTGTAATCTTCGTTGCGAGAAAATCGCTTTACTATACGACCGTGAAAAATTCGATAAAACATTCAACCAATATTCGAAACGAACGCTCATATATTTGCGTTTTCATATGAATATTTTTCGGAGCGCACCACTATTACTAATCTGTGGGTTGGCCCGAAACGGTAAGTGGGCCATAGTGACCCTTTTCTCCGTGAGTGCAAATACATGTCCAGAATACCTTGACCCTTCGCACCCATCTTTTTCAAACTAAACAAACGCCGTACGCTCAAGAAAGGAGGTCTCGTGTGAATGGATATACAAGAGGTACTTTGTGCCGTATGAATACGGTTCGATATACGACCGAAAGGGTTAGGTTAGAAAAAGTGGTAAAATGCTAGCAAACCATAAAGACTTGAAAGAGGCTCCTCTTTGTCGCTATGTAAAGAGAGGGTTGCTTTATCACACTTTTAATTTATGACGTCACCTGTATCCAGGTCAGAATCAGACAAAGACAATTAACTTCGTCGTCTGTCTATCGTCAAATAATGTCAAGTGTGCAGTCCATCTAACATTAGGTTTTCAACGCAGGATAATTTTGAAAGGTCGTAAGTTTACTATATAAGTATATTACATAATACATAACTGTTGCCGACACTTCATTCACGTTGGGTTTAATTTTCGAGATTTTCAAGACTTTCCGATAACAAAATTCTCATGAACTCACATCCGTAAGTTCCAAATTGACATAATTGTTTAATCATTTACAAACCCATTGAAATTAAATTTATATATTACTGTAATTGAAGTATTAAAATTTAATCTGTTTTATTTATAAACCTATTATAATAAAATTAATATATTAAAATCGAGCACATATATTTTGTTCTCTTAATAGTTTTTCGTGTGTAAGCGTGCGTGAGTGACTGCATACGTTCGTGCTTATAAGCACATACAATACACACAAACATGACTTGTACACTACAAACACGCTTGTGCACGCACAAGCATGGTTGCATGCGTTTGTGCATACATGCATGCGTGCGTGCGACGTATGCGAGAGAGAAATAGAGTATTTTTTACTTGAGAAGAGAAGCAAACGATAATACAAACAACCTGATGTTAAGTGGTCACAGCTCATAGACATATACGCACAATCACAAACACGACCGAAATCCTATCTGAGCTCGAACGTAGATACGTTGTTACTCCTGAGGACTGCGATGGTCGCCTCGCTTCAAAGTGTAGCCGGCAACCGCACCTCTCCAACCGAAACACAAATTATTTACAACTATTATTACTTTTAGTATCGCCCCGGTCGAACTATAGTTCACCCATCTTCAACTTGAATAATAGTGGAAAAATCTGGCTACCTACTTTTTTATCGTCTCGTATACTTATCGCAAGGTCAAGATAATAAATGTAAATCCTCTTTTATAATTCCCTCGGGCGCAAAATCCAATTTTCAGGTTCGACTTTTAATATTCACCCACCTCATTAACTCATTGTATGATTTATTGCATGAAAAAAGCAATGGTCCCGAAGGATAGAGGCGGAATATGGGAAGCGTTGCTTCACAGCATTTTAATGAGTATTTGGATACTAAAACAGTTTTATGTTTATTTTTAACTTTATTTTTTTAACTACAAAAACTACTTGAAATAACTTGCATCTCTTGTTTTACTAACCTTAAGAAAATGTTAATTTCTTTCATATTTTCTTTTAAGTTATATTAGTTTACTCAAGTTTTAAACTTAGCTTATTTTAGCCATGGAAATTAGCCATTATCTTAGTTTAACCATGAGCCATGAAAATGGTCAGGAATATCATCATTTAAAAAATGTAAATCGTGAGTACTCGTCACATAACAAAATATATAAACTCCGCGACGATATTCGATTTAAATAAAATATTCTTTCAAATATAGTTTTATTGGTATCTCTTTATTGATAGATACATTTTTCAAATGTAGCTTAAACTTAATTACAATACAATATTTTACCCAATATTTTTCTACCCTTAGGGATGGTATATTCACTTCAATTTTTAGTGGAACCAAATCTTCTTCTTCTTTTTTTGGTGTCGGATTAGTACGGGGTAAAGGGAGTTAAAGGATAAGTGGGAGTAAGTGATGCCGTAGTGGAAAGATTGGTCAATCAGCGTAGGTGGACGAAGGCTGATTGTCCAGGGTGCGCCGAGCGGACATGTGACGTCGCGCCACTCGAGTAGGCTCTTTAGTGGAACCAAATGGGATGTATACTCTCTCAAATATTCTAAGACGGACTTACGCGGAAACACAAAAAAAGTCAACAAAAATGAGCTCTTTGTCAAAGTTTAACGACTGTCTATATACATATAACAATCCAGACCGAATGCTTCCTGTGCCCTCCAAAGCACGAAAGTACATGAATGCCACTAACGGTAACCCATCCAATTTCCAATCACGCCTCACGATGCCCAATCTGATCGATCGTTTACAATCTTTAGCAACCGCGAGGTTACAGACACTTAATTTATTCCATTCATTTATATTTAAGTCATATTTTGTTTTGAACGAATCATAAATATTTTCGCAAGAGGTCCACGTGACCCTATTTATTACATTACGCGTTTACCCCACTGCCATCCGCTGCTAATTAAATTCGTTGCAAAATTAACGACATCGACCCCGCTAGAAGCTGTTTACATTTGAAAAGAATTGTAGAGTTTCGTATAGTACGAGCATTTCGACATCTTTTAACGTTTGTGTTTTTTGTTTGTTCTGAAAGTGGTATAACCAAGTGCCTTAGCCATAGACACCATTGTAATTAACCATAATCCGTTTATGTCATGTTACTGGCCACAAATCTCTTCTCACGTCTGGTTACATGTCATAGGAGCATTGGTATAACAATGCGCCACCACCATAGCTAGATACAATCCGTTTATGTTGTACTGTTACGCACATGACTTCACACGCCTCGGTACGGAAGCAGCTATTGTGTTGTAGTTAAAGAGATTTGATTGCCGGCTACATTAACAATCAAGGGAATCATCTCAGACCACAGGAGTATCAACGTCTATATTTACTTTAAGGTTGTATGTGGATGAGATTGTATGATATGCATACTCATTTGTTACTTCCGTCACGTAAAAATATATTGCAATATGAAATACAACATCATATATTTGCCAATAAAAAATTCAAACAATCGGTTCCACGTTTATGTTTTAAAATATTTAGGGAAGGGTTTTAATATAATAAGTACCGACTACTTTTAGATTCTTTAAGTAAGGCTTTTATTATGATACGGTTGAAAATATTAATTGTATTACATTATAAACGGGTACTCACGATTAACGTTAACAATTGCCGATATTTCGAACCGGTTGCATGGCTCGTAAAGTAATGTCAAGTATTTGAGAAATACGATATGAAACAAGTTTTATTGCGAAAACTATTACAGCAATTATACAGTATTAATAGTAAGCTTTATCAGGCATGTAATATTACAATGACCTTAATTCTCCAAAAACTCGGCAACACTTAAAAATAACCTATTTAACCGTAAACACTAGGGTTTCACGTTCCAGCCAATACATTGTCCAAGCCAAATTGCTATTCTAGCCGCTCTTATAAGAAGTGCTTGCTCTACGGAACGAATTTTCCGTCTCTACATTAGCTTGCGATGCCGTTCCGTGTACATCCTGCACAATTAAATTACGTGCAGCTAGCGTTCTTAGAAATTGATTCCGTTTTAAAAATATCACTCGTATCCCGCTTTATACAAACTTATGTATTTTATTTTTAAAAAATATAAACGTTTTCATAAGCTCTCCAAAGTAAATTTTAAATGGAATGTTGATGATATAGATTGTTTTTGAGACATACATTTCAGTATGTAATATAGTTTATATGTGAAATTGAATAAAGAGAGTACGCACGCACGCACGTACAAACAAAGTCGAATCTTTCATTGTTTTGGCAATACGAGTACTTTCATAGAATAAGTAGAATGGAGACTTAATGGACTGTGTAGTGTGTATGTGCCCGTATATGTAATGAATTGTGTAGTCTAACTATTATACAGAGTACACAACCACTTCATGTGTTTCGTACACAATTAAATTACGTGGCTAATGTTGTAGGAGAAGGCTCGTTTGTCGAGCTTGCTTCCCGCGCCGCTTGTTAAATGACGTACGAAATGTTGGCAGGACGGGGATGATGGCCGTCCTCACAGGGTAATAAGATTTCAGAGGCTGCTCAATTGTTTAATTATTTGTAGGAAAATAGTAAATTAGTAAGTCTTTAGATAAAGCATTTCAGTTTTTTTTTATTTTACTATGTACCGGATACTGACGATTAACGATTTTTTATTTTGATTGTCGATATTTCGAACAAGTTGGATAGCTTGTAATCATATAACATATTTGTATCTATATCCTGACTATTTTAGTTAAAGAAGTTTAGTGTAGCGTCATTACTCGCGTAAAATAAGCTTTAGAGTAATAAGAAATTTTTAAAATATTGCTTAAAAAGACGATGGTATTGATATAATATAATTATTTTCGGTCATTGCTCAGTTTCAATAAAATAGCGTATCTTAAATGAAAATCTTTTTTTTTTTTTGAAAAAAATCTAAATATATTTATTTTGTTTTAGATAAAAGGCAAAGAAATTCCAATACACACATCTTTTCCATCTTTGAAAATGTCATTTACAAATAATAACTTAAATAATGGAGCAAGTGGTGCTGGAGGTGTTTCAGACCACATGAGCTTAACATTTAGGTAATCGTTACTTTTATAATGCGCTCTTTTACATAGTATTTTTGTTTAATAACTAATTTAAACTTCTCTGATAGATTTGTGATATATTCTGGTACATTATTCCGTTTTTTATCTGAAAAGAGTAGCAAACGAGTATGCAAGACACCTGAGATTAAGTAGTCGCAGCCCATAGACATCCACGTACAACCATAAACACGACTGAAATCCTATCAGAGCAGAGCTCGAACGTAGATACGTTGCTATTCCTAAGGACTAAGATGGTCGCGTCGCTTCAAATTATAGCCGGCAACCGCACCTCTCCAACCGGAACACCAGTAATGCTTTACGCCGGATTATGAGAATTGAAGTTTATTGTAATAAATAATACATAGCCTATAACGAAACTAGATATATATATGCGTGTTATAAATTGTACACCTACCATTCTTCTTAATCCTTGTCTGCTACACAAAGGTTGTCTGGAAGAGATTGCTACTGTAGCGATAAAACCGCCTTTTGATCACCACTGTTACATTTATCTTGTTTCTTTGTGTTCTTTTTGAAAAAATCCAAAATAAACCATATTTTATTTGATTCATTTTAACAATAATCATGATTGTATAATATTAATGATCAGCTTATATACAATTTAAACGGATTAAAATCCGGGTTTCATCTGTTGTTTGTCCGTAACCACAACCGTTGCAAAATGGTCGAAACATCGGCGTGTAGCAATAAATAATGAATCGGTGATTTAAATTAATTATATTGCACATTAAAATTTGTTTGTTGTATTCACCAAAGACGATATCGTTTAATTTATAATCCCTTATTCGCATTATTTATTTATTTGTTCGTGAGTTTATAATTCAAATAATATTATTCAGGTTTCAGTCGTTTTACATTCATTATGTATTTCGCTACGCAACAGAATTCCTAACGTTGAAATCCGTAGACGAAGTAAGCTTATCGATGTAGCTCTCAGAACTAAAAGGCCGAAGTGGCAACAGTCCGGCCACATCGCTCAGAATTTTAATAACACTTGGGAAAGAAATGTCAAGGCAAATGGAACATGCCACATCCAATCAGGGCTACTGGCGGCGTGGTAAAGATACCAGGTTTCCGTTAACTTCAAAGGGCACGTGACAGGATTGAATGGTGCTAATTACGAGAGGGTTTCAGCAGTAGACCTGAAAAGGGTGATGGATGGATATTATTTCATATATTATCCTTGGATCTCCTTTGCCCTATGGTTCACAAACGCGGGGATCATCTTAGTGCTTACGAGCAAGACATCTATGAACGAATTCAGGTAGGACTCTTGTTGTGTATTGGTTGCAGATATCCTCGTGCGACGTGACCTAATATCAACTGGACTGTATGCGTATTTCCTGTTTATAGAACTGCGTAACATATTTCAATTTTGTAGTGCTTCTAGCCTTCGAATAAAATGGCTGAGGCGGAGCGAAATAGGTGTATTTATACCTTTATTGAAGGAAATTTACAAAAATTACCTAATAAGTTATTATTAAAAGTAATTTGTAGTTATCAGCTTTCACCACGTGTAATGGATATACCATTTCAATGTATGCACTATGAAGATGTAAAAAATGCAGAAATTAAAAATATGTACCACGATGTATACTTCGACCAACACATATTTTACCCCAAAACGGATCATCATAAGGCAAGTTGATTCAGCGACGTGATCGCTGACTGAAAGATTACCTATTTTTTGCCAATACAGCCCTCACTTCTCCTCCAGCTCTGTTCATATACGCCCATACAGACAGACTTAAATGACGAAATAATAATTCCCTTTTGAGCAAACGAAGAGAAACGATGAGGAGACGCATAGTCTTCTAATATGACTTATAAATCTTAAAAAAATAAAATAAAATCCACAGTAATTGTATGATAATATGTTACTTTAACTTCTATTGGAATGAAATGTATTTGCTCTGGCATATGAGTATTCTGTAGAAACAGAAAGGACAGAGGAATGATGATAAGACAGAAAAATGGGGGTTTAAGCGTCTGTATACATTTTGGGGTCGTCCGAGCAGGTCAACTGGAAAGCTTGGGAGAACGTTTAGAGAATTTGTACATAAAAACACTTTTTAGCGGCAACTTATTGCGGTTTTGTTTCTTGCAAAGCTTCTTTTGTTTTGTATCGATTCCTTACATTTTTTATTAGAAATACAAAATTGAAAACTTCTTATTCATCCTAGTAACATGAAACAAATGTAAATCAAGGAAAATAAGGAAAACAAAATATATATGTATGTATATGTGTAAACAAGAAAGGTAAAAACATTTTATATGTAAGTAATCTCTACTAATATTATATATGTGAATACAAGATCATTTGTTACGCTTTTACACCAAAACTACTGAACCGATTATTATGAAACTTTGTACACATATTCTTATTAGGTATTAAAAAAGATACGGGTAAAAAGTTACCTATTTTTTTATTTGGTACCTTCAAAATCTTCAAATGAATTCCTTATTGACAATAGATTTTTTTAAACCAGTCGCTTATTTTGGATCTAAACGCCGTTTGAAAATGGAATAAGCAGGGTCAACAAAAAACACAATTGACTTACTGGACCTTCTTACACTAGTTGCTAATTTCGATTCTGAACGCCTTTAGAAAATGGAAAAAGTAGCGTTAACAAAAACACAATTGACTCAACCGGCTTTTTACACCAGTCGCTAATTTTGAGTCTAAACGCCTCTAGAAAATAGAATAAGTAGCGTTAACAAAAAACACAATTGACTCACCCGGCTTTTTTACACCAATCGCTAAAATGAAATCTAAATGCTTTTTGAAAATGGAATATGTAGCGTCAACAAAAACCAAGGATTTGTTGTGAAAGTTCTAAAACGTTCACTTAAACATCCTTATCACAAGCGATTCTCCGTTCTGCTTCTAAAATCGCGTTCGCAAACTTTACGAGCTGCTAAGTTTTATCGGGCTACATATGAAAACTAGCGTAAAACTACGGTTTTGCTCGCAAAATACACGCTTAGATACCATTTATGAACTATAAATTATAATTTAAAAAATACGTACGAATAGTTTGTATAAAAATGTTTTTTATTCAGTTAATGACTTTATTAAACGGACAACGTTTCAGTTTTATATACATAATTGTAAGGATAGCACATGCAAATTTGGCACACCCTCAACCATCAAAGAGGGGGGTGCATCCGATGAAGGCCTAGAGACCCTTAAGGTCAAAGCCAACCCCTAGGTGGTGTTTAGTGGGTAGGCACGTAGGTTAATCGTGAGTCCCACATACCCACTGTCCGCCGCAGTGACATGCATGAGCATTCACCATCTCCCGCATGGAAGGTCGCCCGTTTTCACATTGTCTGGGCACAAAACAAATGCAAATTCACAATTTAACTACATTTTTATGTTAAAAAGGCAGCAAATGATGATGCAGGCTATCTGATGTTGAGTATCCACTGTAGCACAAGGACATTCACATACAAGCTCTAATAGAACTGAAGAGGCTCTACTATTGGCAACATCGAGTGAACATACCTACTTTTGGGTTATCAACTTTGAAGATAGATATTGAAAATACAAAAGACGGTGGTTATGACGACTTTATTTTGTTATTAAGATTTGGCTTTTGAGAATAGAATACTTATTTGTCCTCTATTTTATAAAAAATAAATTACTGCCTTAAGACAAAAATGGTCGCCTCGCTTTTAAGTGTAGTCAACAACTACATCTCCCCAATCGAAACATTATAATTGCTTCACCGCGGATTATAGGGCGGTACCTCCCCGGTCGAGCTACAGCAATGTAGTTGAACCTGTTAGGTATATAGGTTCTAAGACAGGAATAATGCAAATTACATTAACTTAATCATCCGTATCACACAACATTTAGTCCCAGTTCATACGTTCGAGAATCGCCTGCATGAAATTTACGAGCAGCTAAGCTTTACTGCACCACATAAACGGTTGGTACATGAGAATTTCGACCTAACGGTCATGTTTTGTTTACTTTTCCAGTCACGGGAAAGACCGCAGTGGGACGTAAAATCAAATTAGCGCACTAATAAAGCAAAGGCAATCCGCTTTTACTGGCCAATTTAATATGCCCACTGAATACGGGACGCATTCTCTCTGATTAGGGTTCTCTTTTAATTATAGACGACATATCATAGTGGTTTTATTAGAAAACTTTGAAATTATGAAAAGTTGTATTAAGTTGTATTGGAATATTTTCGATAACAGGTTTTGGTTGTTTTTTATTGTGAAAGACTAAGAAACGGGCATGCAGGCCACCTGATGGTAAGTGGTCATTGCAGCCCATGGACAACCACGTCCAATCTCAAATAGAAC